>JAUEJL010065736.1:0-29471 GCA_032274825.1 Drosophyllum lusitanicum | reverse complement strand
GGTATAATTCGTTTCGTCTAACGATTAACGGTTTGTGAGATAATTAATTTTAAATAAATTAGAGGGGAGAGAAAGTGGGGACCAATAGTCAAAAAGTCAGAAATGTCCTCTTTCATACAAATATATCAATTTTGATTATTATCTAAGATTAAATCTGAACCATTGAATCTTGAAATCTAATGTTTATAAATTGTCCCTCAGGACTATGAATTAAATTAGGACTATATTGAATATTTGTCATATATATATATATATATATATATATATATATATTTTATTTGCCATAAATGTTCTAGGTTGAACTCTTAGCCTAAGTTCAAACCCTTTTGTTAAAACTTCCACCCTAAGTTCAATCCTAGCCACATCTATTTTAACATATCTTTTTTTTTCTTCCTTTTAAACTTTTTTATCTTTACATTTATTTTCTGCCACAATGCGCGAGTTCACATTAACTTTCTTATTTTTTTTGTTTCTTAAGTTTCATTCTTTAAAAAACCTACTTAACTTAAACAAATAGTTTTTTCTCATTTTTCCGATTACGTTAAAATTTATATTGAACTGTAAATATAAATAAGCTGATTACAAATACATATCTAGATTACATTAAACATCATATATTCATATTTATATTTCCTGCCGCAACGCGCAGGAACGTCACACCTCGTTATCCCTTATATCTCATCTTTTTTCCATCAAGAAAATATTTATTTTTTAACTCTTATCTTTCTCCTATTTTTTATTAGAAAAATGATGTATCATCATATTTTTTCTTCTTACTTCATCCTCCTACTCACCACAAGATTACGTGTGGAGTCTATTAATTCTCTTTTTTTACCTCCTTCATTGATATTAACACTTGTGTTGATCTTTTGATTAGGAAGATAAGTAGGAGAAAAAAGTTGGAGGATATATCACCTCTCTTTTGATTATATTTAAAACAAATATAAATTAATTTACATAACATTTAACTAATTAAGTAAATTTAAAAAGAAAACTAGTTTTCATAATACTTCTTCGTTATCTTGGCATACATACTTTGGAGGTGTTGGTAGTATTAAGAGATTTTAAATCATTTTATAATATCCTTTTACTCTTTATCATATATCAAGACAGATTAAAAATCAAGCGAAGAGAAAACAAAAAATAATTAATGGATTCTACGTATTATGATTTAATGGATGGGAGAATGAAACAAAAGGAGTAGGAAGAAATAGAATTTTTCATCCCTAGCTTTGATTTTGGTATTGCGGTAATATTTTAGTTTCAATTACTAGTTAGCTACTTAAGTGGCGTTTGGTTTGTGGGATTTTATGGATTTGTATTTTAAATTCCTTGAAATTTCATGTTTGGTTGAAAAATAGAAATGTAAGATTTGTATTTCAAATCTTGTGAAATTCCATGGTTGTGACCTTGCTGAAATCCCTTGGGGGAGGGTGGGATTTTGAAATCCTTTGGAGGTAGGTTTCATCACTGTCGACATATTCCGGCCATGATGACAACGTCGCTTCCACCTTTGGCCTCCCCATAGCTGGCACCGCCTCCATCTCTGGTCGCCCCACTGCCGACGCCATCGTTCTTCCCACCGCCGGCGCTGCCTTCACCTCCGTCTGCCCCACCGCCACCACCTATACCCCCATTGCAGTCGCGTCCACCTTTGGCCACCCCATGGCTGACGCCGCCTCCATCTTTGACGCCAACGCCGCGGCCTTTAGCCTCCACCACTATCGCGGTGGCCTCCACCTCTAGTCATCCCACGACCTACGTCCTCCGCTTGCAGTTGCCCCACCGTCGAAGCAACCTCCAGTCCTCCACCTCTATCCTTCCCACGACAGATTCCGTGTCGACGGTTCCCTCGATGTTTCTCCATTCTAGGTTACTGTTGAAGATTCACTATCGATGATTCCAATGTTTTTCTTTGAATCTGACAAAGATTTCGAAATTCATCCAATGGGATTTCAGTTCAGGAATTGAAATCTACAAACCGGACGCCCCCTTAACATCCTCATGACACGATATTTGAGCTCACTTGTGTCATACAACAAACATACATCCAACTTCTACACATTCTTGATTACTAGAGAATCAATCACATCATCGTTAGGTTTGGTTCACCAAAATGTATCCAATTTATTATGTTTTATTATTGTGTGTCTCAAACTTTAAAACTTATTATTTAAAATATCCGATTTTCAAAAGTTACTATTTAAGGTATCAATTTAGATAAACAACTTAATATAATTTTGTTATTGTTAATTTATTTTTTATGTCATTAACGCCACATGTACTTGTATGTAAATAACTAATTCCAAGTCACGTACATCATCATTGTCATCATCATCCTCGTCATCATCATTATTAAGGGTTAGGTGTACAAAAATAATAAGAAACTATCCGTAATTTAATTTTGTGAGTAACAAAGTAAAAATGTTATGAGAAAATGTATTATGCTACCTGAAATTCACATTTAATGTAATGGTAATGAGCAAAACATGCTATCCCCCAGTCATTGCACATGGAAGTCACATTTGGAATAGTTCATTACATTTTGGTGGATGCTTGAATGTTTGGTTGTTTTAGGGTTTTCAAGGTGTTCTTTGACAAATTAACACCATTAAACCCATCCCCTTGAAGCATCAGAGGCCGCAAATCGCAACACAGTCGGCGGCATCAATTATGGCTTTGAGAAAATAAATATAAGGCCTTGAAACCTTGGGACTCGGTGATTTCGACCCTAAAGACTTGTTACCTATGTCAAGGTGAGCCGAATGGACCCTACCCTTACCCACAAAACCGCGGGTAGCCAGAGAATCCCAACATAGGCGGTGGCGGAGATTGAAGCTTAGAGAAAATATCAAAATAAGAGCAAACTGTTGACCTAAGGATTTCGACCCAAACTTGTTCCCCATGTCAAGGCGAGTCAAATGAACCCTACCCCCACCCTCAAAATTGACGGCAGGCTAAGAACTGCTCCCATGCGGAGCCGGTGGTGCCATTGCACGGAAATGTAATGAAGCATTCCAAAAGTTAATATTATGTGCAATGATCGGGTATCGCTGGTTTTGCCAATCATCATTACATTAAATGTGAATTTCGGGTATAATAATATATTTTCTCGTAATGGTTTTACTTTGTTATACAGAATATGATATTACTGATAGTTTCTTATATTTTCGTGCACTTAATCCTATAATTAAAATGAACTTGAGGATGATAAAAGTTTAACTTAAATATAATAAAGATGAACACTTTTGAACATAATATCTAGAAAAGATCTAGGACAACTCCTTTGTGTAAGCCAAGGAACATCATGAACATCAAAAGTAAAAAATCAAGAATTGTGTAGATCTAAATCAAAACAAATGAACAACAGATCAAAGAACAATATGAATAATCGAAACCTGTAAATTGAAAATCTAGAATAATCAGAACAGATGATGTACAATCCGAACAACTAATTGAAATCTGTTTAATAGATCTAAAAGACCATTCGAAAAACATAGAATCAAACCTATCTTAGCTCTAAGAGTTTGGTGAAGTTCTTAGGCATCACGGATCCACATACAACCAAAATCAAATATCTTAGATCATAACCATAGGGGTTGAGAAAGTGTACCCATAAAAGAGTGAGTACACAAAATGAACGAGGAACCTAAGAAATTTCCCACTGTCACGTATCCGTGACCAAAGAATCTCTTGAACGCTGATCGGGTGCTAACCTAATCGATCTCCAAACGAATCTGGACAAGATCGATCCATACGAGATCTCACAACCGTTAATTCTAATGACAAGAACACGAGCACGAAAGTAACCGAAACTACCAAGGAAACCCTAAGCAGAATTTTAGGACTTATGGGTGCTTAGGTATGCCGGAAGGACTTAATTAGGAACCCTAATTAATGCCTCATAAATTGTATTTATGATAAACCAGAACATTATCTCGAAATACTTGAAAAAGGAAAGTTGATTTTGGACTTTGCTGAAGAGCATGACTTTGCGGGCTTAAGGTGCACGGCCGTGCTTCACAAAGTGAACACACAATCAATCCTTTGACCATGAACAAGAAAACAAAATAGGCACCCTAGTACACATATATGAAGCATGACCATGCTTCACAAAACATAACTTTTTATATTTTAATTTCGCGTCTAGTCTTCACAAATGAAGTTCAGTTATTCTTGGTGTATAACCTAATATGCCTATCCTAGCACAACGTTCAACCTCTTATTGACCTTCATTGACACCACTTACATGGACCACATCATATCAGTGACCATTTCATAGGAACACGTATATGTCATTATCTTTTAGAAGGGCTCCCATCTTATAAATAGGGATCACCACTTTCATTACCAATATATCACATAAAACCCTTTTTTCATGTATTTTAAGTTAATAATATTCATTCATAACTAACTAAAGTCTTGAAGTGATTCATAAAGTTTAAACCTATAAAGATCTAACTTAAACGTAGTTTTAAGATAATAACGTTTTCAAACGACGTTTTGCAAAAGTTGGCTGGACCTGCTTCTCTAAATAGCATTTGCAAAAGAACACATAATTACGCTTTATAAAACACAATACCATGCTAATAGTTTTTGTGTAATAAAATGGATTTAGTTAAACTTGATAAACAAGTCAATTGGTTCAGGGTGCACACTCGTTCAAGTCGTAACTGAAATCCTAGACCCAAATCTATAGAGGTTAAGGGAGTTGTGCCCCCTTGCAGGTCCTAGGAAGCTCCTCTAGTGGGGTCAAAATAGCAGGGACGAAGGGTCATATCTAATGTTGACCCTAAGCTCAGTTGTTGCTGTTGAAGCTGAGTTCACTTGATGCTAAAGTTGACCGGTGCTGTTGAAGTTGATTAAGTATGTGTCAGATTAGTAGTTGACTTTGTTTGATCACCGCCTTCTAAATCTATTCAGCTGATTATATATGTTTATCATGCAAAATTCCCAGAACTTTGATTGTTTTCTAAGGTGAAACTATGGTTATTTGAATCTTATTTTATTGTTTTTCACCTTGCAGGGATAAAATACTATTTGATCAACAAACGGAGCAAAACTGAAGAAAATCAGAAGAAAAGTTGATATCGAGGAAAAATAACACTTGCGGCTGTAAGTGTGCCCTTTACGTCCATAAGATGCTTACGGCTTCACCACCCCTTTAAACCCCACTTGACAACTTGCATCTCTGTTAAAGCCTTAGCCTCCCACTTATGGCTGTAAGTGTATGTACCCCTTACAGTCAATGACAACTTTCTGGACAGAACATGGGTTTTGACTTTTCACCATTTTCTCCCATACTCCTGGTCCAAAAGTGAAGAACAAGCGTCAGAGAGGTCCGTGGGAGATCCTAGAGCTTAGAGAAGATGTTTTTGATCATTTAGGAGGCTTGGCTTCATCATCTACACATTTACATTCATCATATCGTTCATTTGATTATTGGTATACTCTTTCCTTTTTCATATTTCCAAAAATATATCCATGTAATCCAGTAACTTTTGATGATGCACTTGTGATTATGAGTTGCTAGAACACTTATCACCTAAGCTAAGATTAATATTAGCTAGTTTTGGTTGTATTTGCTACATTGATTATGTTATTATTGATTTCATGAAAACGGATGTTCTTGACTTAATGATGTAGTATATTTGGCTATTATGATATTCTATTCCAGCCATCTAAGTAGTTTGTTCGTGTCATATTAAAAAACTTCATGTAAAGAAATCCGAGGAGTTACATTTAAGCAAAGAAAGGATGATAAACTTAATTTGTAACAAATAAGGTTATGGTTACAGGTTAAAAATGACATGACAATATATGTTACAAGCCATGTAAGCACCACATCACCACTTCTACTAATATAGAAATCCACGTCACTACCAAGTCATAATGATGAGTATTTTAAATATTTTTTAATAGATATAATTTATTTTTAAAAAAAGTTTTTAATTAAAATTCATTAATTATAACCTTTTAAGTAAGTTATTTTTATGGACTTTGTAATTTTTTATTAATTAGTTTAGTTTATTATTATAATTAACTATTGATAAATAAAAATTTAAGTTATTTATTATATTACAAAGTAGTTTTAAATGTTTAAACAATTATTAAAATAAGCAACAGAATACGATTTGAATGGATGAGCCGTCTTCATTCTGCTGGAGCCTTTCTGCATTCGAACCTTGAAAAGATTTAGAATAACAACACTAAGCATAAAGCTTAGTGAACACACACACTTACACACCACACTAGGTATACACAAAGCACATAGTCATCCATGATCACATAATTCCAGAACAATACATTATCAACTATTTCACTTTTCAACTGACTGCCCAGGCATCCCAAGGGTTTTACGTTTCTTTAAATCATATTTGACTACCTAAGCCACCCCAAGGGTTTTACGTCTTTTCTATGCCTGAGTTGCATTTTCACCACAATATAATGCAACGCTTCACTTCACGTACCAACATAACAATTACACTACCACATAGAAAAATACACACATTTAACACTAGTATAATATATAAGTTAGTGTAACTCACCTGATTCGTAGCCTAAGTGATAACTACGATACACGTCACAATCCGAAAATTAAGTCAACTACCGACAAACACCTACATTTACAGTTATAACGCATAAGTCCTCACAATCTCATGTTAAGCGTACAATTTGCGATTAAATATCAGGTTCAATTTGCGATTGGGCTTCCCAGGCCTGATTTGTGATTTGGGCCTCAAAGCCCATTTTGCGATTTGTGTAAATGTGTTAACCAATTTGTGATTACTATCAATAACAAGTGATTGCCTACAACTCTATTCGCGATTCTAACACTAGGCTTAATTTGAAATTCACAAGTTACACCAGTTTTTAAATTCAAAGATTAACACTAGTTTGCAATTCATATTAGAATTCCAATTGGTGATTCAAGGATTAACACTAGTTTTGCAATTCAACGACTAACACCAATTTGTGATTCAAAGATTAACACTAGTTTTGCGATTCAAGGACTAACACCAATTTGCAATTCAAAGGCAAAGCCCATTTTATGATTCAAAACCACAACTAATTTGCAATTCAAGATTAATGGTTCATTTTGTGATTCCTTGCCCAACAAAGATCCCGCCGAAGAACACACACCCACATTCAACGTTTCTTGGTTGGGGTTTCAATCCCACTTCATGCCATTCTTAACCAAAACACAAAATTATAATTGCTATGAGTTCCTTTCATTATCTAATAGTATCCTGTAGATTTACTTTGATTATCATCAAGCATAGAGGTCGTAAGACCCCATTTTGTTCTTGGCTTAGGTTCGACGCAAGAACAGACAACCAAGGCTTCAACAATCAAATGAAACTCTAACCGTTTAGTGATATTGCAACTATATTATGTTACAGATGTTTAGATAAGGTCCTAATCCATTGATTTTGAATTCACACTCCACTTATGGGTTTTCGACCCACTATGATTTCTCGGCCAACCCATACCCCACAAACAGGACATCATTCGACTGATCCTCCCAAGTTTCAAACATAAAATCAGTTGTAGGGTGTAGAGATTACATACCTGATAATGTTGCTATTGATTCTTCAAGGATTGATGAAGAAACCGATCTCTAATTCCCTGCTCTATCTTTCGACAGCTACATACCCAAGCACACCCACGTATAAGTCTGTCTGGAGCAACTACAGTGAGTGGACTCTTGAGGGATGTGCCCTAATAGGGTATTCATACCCTTATACTAAGTCCAAGCCCATTTATTTAATGAATCCATCAAAGGTCCACTCTCCAATTAATGTTGGCCCAATTAGCAAAAATCTTTACTAAATAATAATTATAATAATGAAATTTCATTTTTAAACTTTTGACTGAAAATGGGTATTACACGAACCTACAATCAAATACAATACCTTTTTTTTGTTACAAAATGAAATTCATCATTTTATGGCTTAAAAAAATAGGATTATTACCTTTTTTGGTACATTTGGACATCTATGTTACATTTCTAGGTAACTTGTCATAATATAAATATTAGTCACGTCATCAATTTTAACCAGTTTCATGTTATAAGAGTAAGTAGTTACCTTTTTTTATTAGTAATTAAAATTCAAAATCTTTTCTTAGCCTAAAAATTTAGACATTATCTTTATCAATAAATTTCGATATTTATATTATCTTTCTCAGTAATTTATCATAAAGTAATGCAACCCAAGTTTGAGGTTAAGGATAGTCGACTCATCAGCCTTTTGTATTATCTATATATCTATAATTGAAATTTTTGATACTCTAATAAGCGTCAAATATTCAATTCAAGAAAGTAATCGTATACATCATCAATTGTTTTTTATATTCGCCAATCCAGTTTTTCTATTGGATTTCGATCAAACACATCGAATGTTTACTACAATCGTATCACGTTTTTGTGACATTTTATTTTTAATTCCATAAAATATTAATATCACTATCCACACAAAACCAACATAAATAGGTAGTTGATCCTCGTATAAGAACAAGAGTGTCCTACACAACAATTTTATGTGTGACTTTTTATTTTTAAACGGCTCATAAATCTATCTCAAATTTATTTACGGCGGGACTAGAATCTATGATCATCGGTCATAAATTTTATATAGTTAAAAAAGTGACGTGTACATATAAAGAATCTATAAACAACACCAAACATAAAGTACCTTAATACTACTTAGGCTAAAAGTGTTAAGTATATGTATCTACTATTTGTATCTTATTTTATATAGTTAAAAAAGTGACGTGTACATATGAGCTTTCGTATAAACATTTCTGGAAATACAACAAAAACAAGAGGCTTGAGATAATTGTAATTTAAAACATCTACAAAAGAACACGTATACCTCTCAAAACCACATCTCTTCCCTCTTATATCACTCCGATATCCTCCCATCTCTCTCCCAAATCATCTCCCATTTTCCTCCCCCCACAAGGTACTCTTCAATCTCTCTTTTCTCCTTGTGATTCACTGTTGATTATGTGTTGATTTTAGGTTTTTTTAGTTCGCTATACTGTAGATTTAGGCATCAGTTCTTGTTTCGTTATCACTAATAAGTATGTTGAACTTTCTGCGTGTTTCGTTTTTTTGTTTGATTGTTATGTATATAGCACTCTGAGTTAAGCCCTAAAGGTTGTTTTAATGTTACCGTGTACATATGTTCCTAATCACATGAAAATTGCAGCGATTTTCTTTTCGGATGTTTATCTAAAATTGGGCAGGTCTATTGTTTGGACGATTTCCTATTTTGTATTACCCATTTTCCTATTGCTATCATTGCAGATAGTTTAGGCTTTTTTCTGTTTTCGTAAATTGTTGGAGGTTATGGAAGATCTTTGGTTAATGGTATGTAATAAACTTAAGAGGGAATGATCTGTGCTATTGCCCCTTACACACCACTTAAACAGGGTTGCTTAAGTCATTTCAGTAGCACCTAAACTAAGTGAAAATGGGTCAATTCAGCTTATAAACTAAATGCGCAGCTGAATATTTCTATTTCATGGGGTTGGAAGCACTGAAGCAGTGGTGGTACTTGATAATCAATGAAAGGGGGCGAAAGTTAGAGACTAATTATATATATTTTTTGGGGTTCTAGTTTATAATTTTACACTAAAACTGCCCTTTTCTAAATCAAGGCCCGACGTTTTTGGTTTGTTTTTTGAACTCAATTTAAGCTGGAGGTCTTTCAGGAATGTCTCTCTACCTTCGGGTAGAGGTATGACTGTCTGCATCTTACCTCATGTACCCCATTCAGGCGGAATTGGGTAATATTGTTATGTTGGTGTTACCCTTATCTAAATCCTATAGAAAAAGAAATTAATTTTTTATCATTTTAGTTCATCTGCTGAAATATATTTTTATGTTAGTGCATTTACTGATCTAAAACCTAGTTCTTGCACTGCTATAAGAAGTATTTCTATAATTTTTTTATTTTATAGTTTTTGTTTTGGAAAGTCCGGGTTCATTGGATTGATTGAAAAGTTGTTGTGGAGTGAAAACTTTAGCCAGTCGTTTTCTTGGTAAATCTAGAGTTTATTTAGAAACTATAGATGGTGGCATGATGATACATATTTTCAGGTTTTTAGCTTTCAGTTTTATTTGTGTTGTCCCTTTCTTTCCCTTTCTTTTTCCATTTTTATGATTTTTAAAGTAGCTACTTATGGGATTTGTAAACGAAGATGTAATGTCTATTTCTTGTTTTTGTTATCAACTTGATCCGTAGCAGTTCGGGGATTTTTTTTCTTGTATATTTTGACGATACTGATAATAGCTTCAATATTATATGCACCTTTTAAACTAATGCTGCATTAACCGGAGGAATATACTATACACCATTCATGTTTCACTTATGATGTTTGTTGCCATAATTCCTATGATCATTTTTGTTAGCTGTAGAGGGGCAATTTCAAACCTTCTCAGTGAAAATGGGTCAGTTCGGGATATATTTTTTGAAAACGGGTCAAATAGGTAAGAATAAAATATCTAGCTAAAAAAGATTTGTTTGGACAGTTTAAAAGTCATCTGTAACATTCAAGTGCATGCAAACTCCTAACCTGGTTTATGGAAAAAGAATCCCATTTTTATATTAATCTTAGTATAGATAATGTATTTAACATACATTATTTATAAATTAAAAGGAAAAGGTGTTGGCAAGACAACCTCCCATTACCAACCCGCTCATTTTGTCACTTACAGTTCTCTAAATCCCCATTTGGATTTTTACTTATATCTTTGACAATTAGGGTCAGATATATATATGTTTTGTTCATATCCTTAACAGTTGACTAAAATACAGACAGTTTTTATACAATTTCACATTTTGTGGTCTAAAACTCTAAATACGTATATATTTGGATTTACAGTTGATTTAACTTTAATCATTGACAATTAGGGTCAGAATTTGCTACATTTATGGTCTTTATTTCATTAATATATTTTTAATGATACGATTTCTGTCACACAGATCTTTAAAATGGCTGCATCTTCTGCATGTATTGTTGGAAATTGTCATGGAAAGCAGTTATATCTTTCCCCTAGCTTTCCATCTCTTCACAAGGTTCCAAAAACAGTTGTAAAAGCATCGATTGATAAGAATAATAATGAAGGAAGAAGAGGGTTTTTGAAATTGTTGCTCGGGAACGCAGGAATTGCAGCTCCTGCTTTGTTAAGTAGTGGGAAAGCTTATGCTGATGAACAAGGTGTTTCGAATTCAAGAATGTCATATTCTCGATTCTTGGAGTATTTAGATAAAGATAGAGTTAATAAGGTCGATTTATTCGAAAATGGAACGATAGCGATTGTTGAGGCTGTTTCTCCCGAATTGGGAAACCGAGTTCAGAGAGTTCGAGTGCAACTCCCGGGTCTCAGCCAAGAACTACTTCAGAAGTTTAGAGAGAAAAATATCGACTTTGCAGCACATAATGCTCAAGAGGATTCGGGTTCTTTCTTGTTTAATTTGATCGGGAATCTAGCATTTCCTTTGATTTTGATCGGGGGTTTGTTTCTTTTATCACGTCGTTCCTCTGGTGGAATGGGAGGTCCAGGTGGGCCTGGGAATCCACTTGCTTTTGGTCAATCGAAAGCAAAGTTTCAGATGGAACCTAACACGGGTGTCACATTTGATGACGTTGCTGGTGTAGATGAAGCAAAGCAAGATTTCATGGAAGTTGTTGAGTTTTTAAAAAAACCTGAGAGATTCACTGCTGTCGGTGCTCGTATTCCAAAAGGTGTTCTTCTTGTTGGTCCTCCAGGAACTGGGAAAACACTGTTGGCTAAGGCTATTGCTGGTGAAGCAGGAGTCCCCTTTTTCTCGATTTCAGGTTCAGAATTTGTTGAGATGTTTGTCGGTGTTGGTGCCTCGAGAGTTCGGGATCTTTTCAAAAAGGCAAAAGAGAATGCACCATGCATTGTATTTGTTGATGAAATTGATGCGGTTGGGAGGCAAAGAGGGACGGGTATTGGTGGAGGAAATGATGAAAGAGAACAAACCCTAAATCAACTTTTGACTGAAATGGATGGGTTTGAAGGAAATACAGGTATTATTGTTGTTGCAGCCACCAACCGTGCAGATATTCTTGACTCTGCATTATTGAGACCCGGAAGATTTGATAGACAGGTACTTCAATTCATTAGTAGAGGTAAAAATGGCTGGTTGGGCAACATGTTGAAAAGGGTTTAAGTTTAAATTGTATGGTTGATCGGATTGATCAGAGACACTCCTTTTCCATAAAATTAAATTATTTTCTGATAATCAAAGGTGTAAGAATGGGCTGTTCGGGCGGGTCAAGTAATGGGTTGAATGGTTTAAAATCTAAACTGTAAAACTGAAGTGAAAATGTTTATTTCAATTTTCCCCATTATAAACTGTAAGTTTGTCATATGTGGCAGCTACTAAACTTGAAAGATCTGTTGTTTAGGTATCTGTTGATGTTCCCGATGTTCGAGGAAGAACAGAGATCTTGAAAGTTCATTCTGGCAATAAGAAGTTTGACAAAGATGTCTCTCTTGAAGTGATTGCCATGAGAACGCCTGGTTTTAGTGGTGCTGATCTTGCTAATCTTTTAAACGAGGCCGCTATTTTGGCTGGTCGGCGTGCAAAAACCGCAATTTCATCTAAAGAGATCGATGATTCGATTGATAGAATCGTTGCGGGAATGGAAGGAACCGTTATGACAGACGGGAAAAGCAAAAGTCTTGTCGCGTATCATGAGGTTGGCCATGCCATTTGTGGGTATGTATATGTAAACTATTAAAAATTCTGTTACGATCGTTAGAGTTAGGCAATACAGGTTGAACGGGACAATAATATTATTAGAATAATAAATTACATTTTTTTTATGCAGAACTCTAACACCTGGACATGATGCGGTCCAAAAGGTGACCCTGGTCCCACGTGGTCAAGCAAGAGGTTTGACCTGGTTTATTCCATCAGATGACCCGACATTGATATCCAAACAACAATTATTTGCACGAATTGTTGGTGGACTTGGTGGCAGAGCTGCTGAAGAAGTGATATTTGGTGAACCTGAGGTGACCACAGGTGCAGCTGGTGATTTGCAGCAGATCACGGGTCTAGCCAAACAGGTAACAATCTCTCCTTCATAAAAAACGAAAAAGAAAATTCTTGGAAAACGTAGATATTTCAACTGATCATGATTTTCTGTATAGGTGGTAATATGGGCTGGTTGGGTCAAAACGATTGGTATGGGTAGGGTTGACCTGGAGTATCTATGTCCAAATATTTTTTAGCGTTTTGAATATGATTACCATAATATTTCAAAGAGTTCAGAGATTTTTTAATATAATAATTTGGGAGGCCTTGTGTATTACAATACATGTTGGGCAACTTTGACCCAAGTCCTTTCCAGATATCTTTTTTCTTTTTTTCTGATTTTACTTGTTTGGCTCGTTAGAGATGAACATAACTTGAATCAATCGATGGGTCGAAAAGCTCCACCATTAATTTTCCATTGATAATATTCAGGTTTTAAGAAGTCTGTTAAGAGTTGTGGTAAGAAAAATTATCATTGGGATAATGTAAAAAAGATTACCCAACTATCCACATCTCTTAATTTACTGATTATTTGATTTTAATAAAGGGGATGAGATATATGTTTCTAGCAGCACCTATCTTAGGTGCTTCCACACTCACGAACACTTTAAGTACCGGGTATATTAGTCATTTCATCATTTATTCATTTAAGTGTTTGTGAGTGTGGAAGCACATATCATACGTGCTTTTAGCTGCGCACATCATTTTCCCTTTAATAAAATAGTGGTACACTTTTTTAAAATAAAGCAATTTAGAAAGTTGTAAACACTTTGAGAGTATACTTTAGGTAACCATCCACCAACCCGAACCGTTTCCTTTCTTTAGCTATTTTTAAAATTTTTACTGTTATTAATAAAAATATAAACCAAATCAACCCATTTTCAGATGGTCGTGACATTTGGCATGTCGGAAATCGGGCCATGGTCACTTATGGACGGATCTGGTCAAAGTCAAGATGTTATTATGAGAATGATGGCTAGAAACTCCATGTCTGAAAAGCTTGCTGAAGACATTGATTCTGCAATTAAGAAGCTTTCAGACAGTGCTTATGAAATTGCATTGAGCCATATCCGCAATAATCGTGAAGCTATAGATAAAATAGTCGAGGTTCTTATCGAGAAAGAAACAATGAGTGGCGATGAATTTCGGGCTATTCTTTCTGAGTTCGTTGAAATTCCTGAAGAAAATCGGGTTCTTCCAGCTGCTGCTCCAAGTCCTGTAAGTGTATGAATGAATGATAGAATTGTGAATTTAAACTATGATATGTTGAATATAATTTTGGGTTGGTTATTTGGTAGTAAATTGTAACAATTTAACAAGAAGTGATGTATACATATAAAAAAGATAACTGTTGCTCTTGCTTTATGTTGTACTCTTGCTTTATGTTGTACCCACCGTCGTCACCGCAACCAACACCAACAACACCATCAACATAGAGCCCATCTTGTTCATTACTTAAGTTGCATTCAGAGACCGAAACATGATGACACAGGTCTTTAAGTATATGTTTAGCACTCTTTAAATAAAAAACCCACCCACACACACATATCTAATCATATCTAATACAATCCAGAAAGCATTTGCATGTTTCCATAGGCCCAAATTGCCTCACCAAAGACTTCTCAGGTGACTTTTTGGTTTATTCAATTTGCTAATCAACAGATTGAAGAGATTAAGCACCAAGAGTTTTCCTGAAGGAACAAAAATGGTAGAAAATTGACTGTAACAATAACACCGTGGGTTTTTATTTCGTTTCAGTTAACTAAACAACTATTGACATGCATTTTATTCGATCTGTGTATTCAACGTTTGAAAATAGCAGTAGAACATTAAAATTGGACAAATATGTGAGCGGCGGGAGTAGCAATGTTTGGCGACAGCGATGACAGGTGGGTGGTGGTGAGGCTGGATGGTTGTGGTGGCGGGTGGTGGTGATGATAAGAATTGATATTCAATAAATAGATATATCAAATAAATAACTTTTTAAAATTTTAGAAAAAGATAATTTTATCATTTGGTATTATCTAAATTCCAATTTCTTTTAACAAATTTACCATCCAATTAGGATTAACATTTTTATAGATTTCAATTCCAATACCTCCAAAATCTAATAACTTAGTCAAATTCCAATTTCAAGGAAAAAAGTTTGTGAACCAAATGGGCCCTTAGTTTGCGGAATTAAGGGGATGTTGGTTCATATGAATTGGTGACATTGAAATTGAAAATTCCTAAATCATAGGAGGTGTTTGTTTCACGGAATTAGTGAAATGGAATTTGACTGTTCTAATAAATTTCTTAAATCAAAAAATTTGAAATTACTTCCCAAATGGATAAAATTCTTCAAATTTATAAGGAATCTCAAAACATCATTGTTATCTCCTACCCCATCCCCCATCCCACCTCACCCCTTCCCTACCTACTCCACCATATCCATCTCCCCATATATGACCCTTACCCTACCCTGCCCACCTTACTCACTACCCTTATCATATCCCACTTCACTTCACCCTACCCTACCCTACCCCCACCCTTACCCTACCCTATTCCATCACACCCTACTCTACCTTACCCTACTCTAACCCTACCAGACCCCACCACTACCCCACCCCACCCCCACTTTATACCCTATCTTATTCTACTCTACTTCACCTTACTCATTCTAACCCTACCCTAGCCTACCGCACCCCTATTCCCCCACCCCACCCCACCCCACCTTTACCCCACTCTGGAGGGGGTGTGGTAGCGGCGCAAGGGTTAGGGAGCGGTGGACGATTGATAGTATAATTTATTTTGGTTTATACATATTGAATTAATTTATTTTTTGTTATATACCAATTCCAGTTTTTACTAACCATACAATATATAGTTTTTCACGAATTCTAATTCCTCATGAATTCCAATTCCTTGGTCAAATTCCAATTCCTTCATATTCATTTCGCGAACCAAACGGGCCCTATGGGAAATGTAGGGGAATTGGAATCTAGGCTTCTATTTGTAACACCATTTGATTGGATTTTTGTTAAAATTGAAATCTAATCAATTCCTTCAAATTCCTTTACTCATGATATTTCACAAACATTTACATAAGTAGCGGAATTTATGAACATTTTTTGTATTGTAAGTTCTACCAAAAGGACCCATGGGTTCAGTGACTATGATACTTCTTTAATTGACCTTATACTTCATCCCCGCCATCTACTATGACCACTCGTAGGCTCCCTCGCCACAACCACTTTCGCCACCATAACCGTTGCCATCACCTCCTACATATGCCTCCACTACGCCTACCCCTGCAATACCACCCGACGCCTTTACCTCTATCACCACCCCATTGCCACTGTCATCGTCCATCCCACCAATTACCACCCGTCACCGGTCACCTATCACCACCTTTGCACCACCATCGCCACCGTCGCTACCACTACCCACCACTAACACCACTACTACCAATTGTTGCATCGTCCACCACCTCCATCACCATTGCTATTATCTCTGTCGCCATCACCGAGCAAACCATCCAAACCGAGGCTAAGTTTGGCTGGTTTGAGAAGTGTGATGCCAATTGGTGGTTTTTAAAATGTAAATCCGACTTTGATGGTTCACTTCACAATTTTTACTTAAAATACGTATAAAAATCGGAACGCACCATATGTGTATGTGTGTGGTGCGTGAGTGTATAGTGAATTGATTTGTGCATAACACAATTTAGCTATACACAAGTGTATAGATGTTTGTCACTTACGTGCAGGTAGGAAATCATTGTAGTAGGAGAATTTAGGGGTGTTCACTTAAGTCTATTTGTTTCTTAGAGTGGTATAAATGGTTACTTCTTATCATACTATATCATATCACCACGTCAGTTTTTTCTCCATTACTCAACCTTATAGTGGTCGCTTTCAATCACATCAAATTCGGGAATCCACCTAATACCCAATCAATCAATTAAAAATAAAATAAAAAAGAAGCAAAGAAGGAAGAAAGAAAGAGAGAGGTGTTAAAAATTTATAATAATAATAATAATAATAACCAAGCCAAACCACATAGGACCGCAACGGGGGATATCCACAGTCACCACACCACCATGGTGTGGCAAACACTGCCACCGCTGCACGGTGGAGACTATTCACGCCAGTTTTTCACTCTAAGAGTGAACGGTATGGTCACCCCTTATCACACTGTCACGTCAGTTTTTTCTCCTACCACTTAACCCACCACTCAGCCCCATAGTCATCACTTCCTGCCACACTAAATTATAGGACCCACCTAACATCCACTACCAATCAAAAATTAAAAAAATAAATAAAAGATAGCTGGTCCCATTTTAATACCACCACACAGCCATTCAATATGTGGTATTTTTCACCTTATTTCCTTCACCACGCTAGACTGGAGTGGCAAAAATTAGTTCCACGGCGATGAGACACATACCACGCCAAGAAAATGTCTCCACTCCAATGACTCTAACCTCTCCCAAAAATATAGGCTTATTACCTTGGTAAAAATTTAATAAACACATAAGCCAGGTAAAATTTGCAAACATCCGCTTAGTTCAAAATATTCTTTTTATCATTTTGATGTATGTTGAAGGATAGAGCCTTTGAATAGTTTGCTGAGAATAACACCATTGTGTAAACAAACAATCATCATTTCTTTGGCATCAAAGATGATACTCACATGTAGTTACACCACTGCGTACTTATGCTAATAATATGATATCAACCACCATATACATGAAACGACATGATCAAATTAACCGGCTTATTCGGGTTTTTAGGCAAGGACTGGTTACAGAAAAACCAACCGAAAACCGAAAATCAAACTTAACTTAACTTCGATTTCACCTAAAAACCAAATCATATAACGCAAATCGAAAAACGTAATCAAGAAATAGAATTTCAAAACATGCTCCTAGTATACAATTGGATCTTAGGAAACAAAATATGTGTCCAAGGTACCCCTACAAAACTAAACCCCTTCCCCAAACAAAGAATTTACAGATTATGTCCAAACAGGCAGAAATGGGATTAAAGAAAAAGTCGAAACACACCTGAAGAACAAGAAAAAAGCAGATCGAAACCATCGAAACACCAACTTATTTTCATGCTGGAAAACCAAAAGTTAGCCGCCCGATGATCGACTAAAAGCCTAATATTTTCATGTTTATAAAGTCCAGACCCGATCAGGTGAGAAGAATGAGGACCAAAAGCGAAATCATTAAAACCTGATCTAAGTAAGAAATAATGTGTTTTTTAAGCAACCATAAAACATTTTCTTTTCAACAAAGTTCATTTGAAAATAGAAGGATTTTAGTCTTATTCATTTTCATCTTCAGAAGTGACGGGGGTATCGGTGGCTTCTGCAAGGTTTTCGAGCATTAAAATAACTTCGGTGGTGTCATCGAGATAATATTTGGCTTTGCTGGGTTTCTGTCCAACTGTGCATGCAAACACGTTAGTGTTGATCGAAAGCATGTTTCTCGATATTGCATTCCCAATAATTTCAAACATATCCTCATCAGATCTATCATCACCAATGCAAAGAACAAAATCAGCCTGCTTCCCGCTTTCAGCCATTGATGTAAAGATCTTCTCCGCAACAAGACCTTTACTGGCTTCCTGTGATATATACAAATTCATTTCTATAAGATATAAAAGGTAGCAAAATGGATGAGTTGGGTAACAGGTCCACTTTTGGTTGATACAAAGCCCACACAAAACTAAATTTGGTCAACAATGGGTCGATGACAGGCAAAAAAAGCTGGGTCCTGTTAGGGTCAACTTGCTAAGCCGAAATTGACCCGTTTATAATATGAAATATTATTCATCACAAAAAAAATAGTAGAACTTAATAAAAGACGTGAAATAATAAAATATATGCTAAAACTCCCACGCAAATAATCATACCCGTCAATCACTTATATGTAATCAACACAAGAATATGATTGTGAAAAAGCTTGAAACATTAATTTTGATTGCTGATTTGTTATTGAATATGCTGTGGTCAGAAATAATGTGCGATGTATATATACATATGGGTATACATGTATATGTACATGTATCTGTGTAAAATCAAACATATTCATGCGTGTATATTATGCATATACATTGTGTGTGTATGTCAGAAAAATGGATCAAAATGAAACACAACCCGAACACGAATAAATAGGCACGAAATTTATCTAGGCCGTAATTTGGTTGACGCGAAATTATATGGGTCAACCAAAACACAACCCCCGTCAAGCCTTGAACGGGTTGCTTCAAGTTAGGTTTAGCCATGAAGACTTTAAATAACTAAAAAAGCACTATTCAAATAATGATCAAATTGTATTTGAATAAATCAATTTGAAAGGCCGTAACCACTTGGAGTATACTTCGGGAAACTTGGCCTCCTTTCATGTCGTTACTTACATAAATAATTTTAATCTTACTGGTCATAACAATAAATGTAACTAAATTTGACCCATTTCACATAAACAGGTTGAAATAGGTGGTTGAGTAATGGGTTAAAACATGTAACTTCAAGTGAAAATAAGTTGGATCGTCACAAATACTTTCTGTCAATTTGTTTGAATTCTATTATAATATGCAACTACGTCTACCTAGGGGTGATAATTCTTGTCACGACATGAACCCGAAATGCAAACAAACGAGTTGGGGCAGAACATAAACGGGATTGGGTCATTTTCTGGTTGGCCCGCGTAACCCGTATAATCACCGGGTCGTGTTCGGATCAGGCTTAGGTTATGCAGGTTGGCCTGCCAACCCGTTTATTTTAAATAGTTTTTTTAATTGCCTATTTCCCTATTTGGGTCCCACGCTAATTCCCTAATTACCATGTTGTAATGCACAATTTGAAAATGTCATCTATCAGAAGATTGATTTTCTAAATAGGCCCACAAATGCACAATTTGAAACATGTTGACCAGCCAACCCACGAACCCACTGTGAGCCTGTGACCCACTAACCCGTTTGATCCATATTATTAAACAAGTTACACGGGTCGTGTTTGTGCTAAACATATCCGAGTAAGTGTTAAGATTTTTGACATGAATAATTATACACATCATGTTTAGGTCAAGCATTTCTGACCTGCCATCCCAAACTCAAAAGGATTGATTACCCTCTAGGTGTATTAAATTCAATTAGAAAAACATTGTTATTAAATTAACATAACTTAATCAAAAGAAATTGATTTGGGCACTATAAAATTTTTTATTATGCTTGGGGCCAACTTCTGAGTTCTGACCCATTATCCATTTCCTTTTCAGATATGTTTTATTTCCCTTTTGACATGTTAGAGATAAACTATAACCCTATTTGACCCTTTTTTAAGGTAAACATTGCCAAAATTGCCACCTCCACTTTCTAGAAACATACAAGATGATTTGATAAGCAGAAACAGTTCCAACAAATTATAAATGGCAATATATCGCATTGAATTTATAAATAAAGGTGGCAATTTCAAGCTATTTACTTATGAATAAGTCGATTCAAGTAATCTTTTTCTCTAACGGGTAATTTAAAAAAAAGTAGCTAAAAATGGGTCGTATAAGTTGAAAGTCACCCAAAGCATACTTTCAAATTTAATCCATAAACCCTCCCAAGCCCATCTAAATCAAGACGATTTACATTGTTTTGACATAATATTATGTCTTTTATCATATTTAAATGCTAATTGGTTATAAAAATTTTAAATTTCAGGACAAAACACGTTAAGTGCCATACCAACCATACATAAAAATTACCTGAGGTTTGACTTCAACGATATATTGACCACTTTTGACAGCGACAGGTTCATTTGCTAAAACACTCTCGAGATGATCTAACATTTCTTTTGCCTGAGCAAATCCAAATCCCGGGTCTGCATCCCGATACTGCCAAACTAACGCACTTTCCTTTGTCTCAATACAAGAACCATCAGTCGATTCTGTATAAAGTTTCATCACAGGTTCAGCCATTTGCATCCATCCAAAATCACTACTCTGACCACATGTTTCCCATTCATCATCTCGAGACCACCTTCAAAAACACACACAAGAAACACATTTTTCATGAAATATATTAAATGAATAACAAAACTTACAGATTCAAAAGATTGTATTAGCTTTCATTTTATGTAAATTGAAGAAAGTAATGGACTTTTTTTAGTGCAATTTTGCTACAACGTTGGTCTCTCTATTCGTGACATAGCACCGTTGAAAAAAAACATTTGTGATACGTAATCAGGTAGATTATGATTTAACTAGAAAGTAAATTTTAGCATCTCTAGATTTTGTAACCATTGTTCAGTTGTTCATTGTTGCTTTAAGGAAACTAGTTTTGTGAGTCAAGTCCTTGGGAGGAGCAGAGATATATAGATGTCCATAAAACAAAAGGATTAAATAGAATACAAGAATCACTAAATCAGATCATTAGATATATATACACGAGTACATGACAGAAAATTAAGTACTCTGATTAAGTGAGCAGGTCCAAGGTCATGGAATTCTGACCTAATTGGTACTATGATTTTATGAATTGGCCTAAAGTATATTTTTAACACATGAAGACTCCAAATTCCTTTTTATTCCAAGAAATTGATAACTTTTGAAATATTAATTTGTATGTAACCATATTTCACAAGCAAACTCTTCATAGAAAAAGATAAGTTTTTCAAGTCAACCGAGCCTGTTTTATACAACCAACGCCGTATGGCCATTTCATCATCTTTATGTGTCATAGAATTTATTAGCAACTACAAGTAAAAAGTAAAATAGGAAACACACCTCATAAAGTAACCATGTTCAGCTGCAATTCCCAGCTTTTTGCAAGGAGAAAGCGCTTTGCTTAAGCTCTCTCTACCTCTTCCACTAACAATAAATACTTTATTATTTTCATCTCCAGAAAGCTGATTGAGGATTGAAATAACTTCTCTACTTGGTGTCTTAATAATCGAATTTTGAGGCATCACCGTCCCATCATAATCTAATAATATCGCCCTATTTTTAGCCTTTATGTAAGCTGAAACAATATCATCAATTGAAAGCTTCCTAAAATTAGGATCTAAAGACACGACCCTAAACCCAAATCCTAAACCGATCCCCCAACACCTTTTCCTAAAATGATCTGCACAAGTTCGCTCCATATCTTGCAAGAAACTTCTAGACCAATAACCGACATTATGTGTACTAACATAACGGTAATGTTTCTCGTGCCTAAATTGTTTTTCGTGTTCACTCATAGATATAGCCTCGTTCATAGCTTCAGCAGTTGCTTCAACATTCCACGGGTTCACACGAATCGCACCACTTAAAGAAGGAGAACACCCAATAAACTCGGATACAACCAACATGCTCTTTTTTGGACCGTTTAGATCAGAACCCGTTTCTGATCCAGAAATCCCTTCCCTACACACGATATACTCGTAAGGAGTTAAATTCATCCCGTCCCGTACAGCGGTCACAACAACACACTCAGCTATAGTATAATAAGCAACACGTTCATTGATACCGAGAGGGGTGTCTATGTAAATTATAGGTTGATAACCAGGCTTACCAAATTGATCATTTATACGTTTGCAGCTTTCTTGTATCTCAATTTGTATTTCATCCAAATCTATCCCGCCTTTACCCCTAGCGGGATTTGCAATTTGAACAAGAACCGCCCTGCCTTGCCATGATGGATGCGTTTTGAGCATTTGTTACATTGCTAAAAGCTTTAGATTTATACCTTTAAAAACATCCATGTCATCAACTCCAAGAAATACGGTTTTCCCTTCGAATTGCTGTCTGAGTTCCCCCACTCTCCATTCTTTGTCAGCAAGTTTCATCACCGACTCGATTTGACCCATATGGATTCCAACAGGCATTATCTTGATTCCAACTGTTCTTCCATAATAATCCAACCCAATGTATCCTCTCTTTGATTGATACTCCAAACCAAACATCCGACTGCAACAAGAAAGGAAATGCCGTGCATAATCAAACGTGTGGAAACCAATTAAGTCAGAATTGAGAAGAGCTTTGAGGATTTCTTCTCTAACAGGAAGTGTCCTGTAAATCTCAGAAGACGGAAATGGACTGTGAAGAAAAAACCCCATTCTCAAGCGATTAAAACGCCTTCTTAAGAAAGTAGGCAATACCATTAAATGATAATCATGAATCCAAACGAAATCATCCTCTGGATTAATCACTTCAATAACTTTTTGAGAGAATAATTTATTCGCTGCAACATAAGCTTCCCAATTAGATCTATCAAATCTCCCTCCATGATCAGCAGAAAACGGTAACATATAATGAAAAAGAGGCCACAACTGCTTTTTACAAAAACCATCATAAAACTTTTCCATTAGATTAGGTGGAAGGAAAGTAGGGACACATCCGAACCTATCCAATAAAACTTGAGCAACATCATCTTGTTCAATAGGATCAACATCAACATTCAATGATCCAACATATAAAACCTCCATATCATCAGGAAAACCATCCTTGATTCGTAAAAGCAATGATTCATCATCCCAAGTGAAACTCCAACCTTTATTGTCAATTCTTCTTTTAGCTTTTAATGGCAATTGATTCGCCACAATAATCATTCGATCCATTGCAAGTGAAGAAGGATTATCAGATGCAGCACTACTAGCTTGATCATCATCAAGCTCTGTAATACTTCCAGGAACAGTCATTACCCTTGGCATCTTTCGTTTCTCGCGTTCTCGCCCCATTACAGGGAAATTCCCTGAGGCCAACTCTAAAAGATTTGTATATGATCTCGATTGCATCTTTAATTTGTCTCAAACCCCTAAGGATCCCAATCTAAACAACTTGTAAAAAACCTCTCAAAAGAGCCAATTCCAGTAAACACCTACAATACAAATACAACATCGTTTTGATTTTATTAAGAACGGGGACAATTAAGTTCACATCGCAATCGGATCTTATAACATAATAAGCCAAGAAACACGAAAAATAAACTAGAATCGCGATTACAGAAAACAAGATAATCAGACAAGATCCCAGATCACAAAAACGATCGACAAAAACAGCGAAAAGTGTCTAAAGACGAATCAATTCAAATTCAATCCAGCTAAAAATGAATTGCGAGCTGACCTGTAGCGGTTTTGGATCTTTCGGGCAGTTTGAAACTCGATCTTCAGGCACAAATGAAGGATTTCAACATTTGGTGTGTGTGGTTTTGAGCAGTTGGGTGAAGGGTAAAGAACATTTACTCATTTAGGGTTTGTTCATCAATAAAGTGTACTTTTTTATATGAATGAATGATGTAGAAATAGGTAGTAAGGAGACCATTTATGGATATAAGGATATTCATGATATTAAATATACATCCTGGTCAATTATCAAATTAAAATAAATGCTTTGTGTTTTTTAAATTTAGCCAAATTGTATCCAAAAATAAAAAAAGAAAAAAAAAGTTAGGGATAGTGGAGGGGGTGCAAGTTTTGGCTTTTTATCAAACAAAAGCATGGCTCTTAATACCACCAATTGTTATCCACTTAAAATCATTTTGTAAAGTATTAGTACACCCACACAACAATATTGTCTTTAATGTGCTTTCATGCCTCCAAGTCAAAGAGGGATATAGTGGCATGGAAAAAAAGTTAGTTTTGTGCAAAATGGGTGTAGTTCCATTAAGTATAAAAGGGAATTCAATGCGTTCGGGTTACTATCTATATCTTTCACATACTTATGAGAAACGTGTTATAGTTTGTAAATAGACTTGATTAGAAATCTGGTATAACGATCTATAGCTAAAGAGGATTATAACTTGCTTAACATTCTTGCTAGAGATGAATGAAAAGAAACGTGACACAAATATAAGATAACATTTTTGTTAAACATCACGATACCTCACAACAGGTTGAGAAACAAATACCCTACTCTTTAGTTACTATCAAAAGTTATGCATACTTGAAAGTAGTAAAACTTAAAAACTATTTATCGGCTTTAATCTTTAGCTATTTGTGATTCAGTTGTCTTGATATCTTTCTTGCACTCTTTATCTTTGAATATGCTTTCTTAAGCATAAACACTTTCTAAAACCACAACAAACTCACATACAAAGGCTTATAGACATTTTCATGTTGTCATAGTTTGATAAATCTTTTGATACTGCATAATTAAACACATCTAAAGATTTATTATTATAAAAAATAGGGTTATGATGGCTCCAACGTATGAATATGTCAATGTCCAACTCCAATATTTTAGAAGGTATAACCATAACACAAGATTACCCCATTTCCTTTATCTTGGAAATTATAACATAAAGATTAACCAATGTTTTCTTTTAATTTTAATTTTCTATTTTCGTTTGATTTGATTTAGGCTAACTTTCTTTCGAATGTTGCTCTGCACATATGATTTGTTCTAGACTTAAGTCTCTTCCTTTCTTTCTCTCTCACGCACAAAATGACATTAACTATTTATGTAAGAGTATCTCACTAGATTTACAAACAGGTATCTAAAATCTTGAAATCTTATATTATATCTTTAATTTACTTGGTACATTAGTATCCTCCACTTGCTTTCTTGTCATGAAACAATAAACATGTATGTGTCCTTATAGTTTAATATAGCTGATAACACCAAAATTACGCATGTTATATTAAAAAATTGTTAACTAATAAAATAGAATTCAAGGTGTTACAACCAAACAATTTGTATACTCTAATTGCAAACTGATATACATCCCTTTTCATGGGGTTACTTAAGTATATGTGTAATACAATATTACATATAATGTGCAAGTAGTATTACTTTTAAACAAACTCTATAAGAGATTTTTGGTGTGTTTTTCAAACAAAGTTTGTGTACTCAAATAGGATCTCACTTTTAAATATGTGTGTGTGTTTTTTTTAATAGTTGTAAAAGGTTTATTGAAAAACTATCAAGTTTATAGAACCATTACAAGAAACAAAATATCATATCTAAGCTAGTTCCGCAAAGGGATGTGTGGTTATTCGTTGAGATTATTACATCAACCTTTATATTATGTCCTTCATATATGCTTTAAAATGAGATATTTACATGGAAGACAATCCTTGTTGGGGTAGATGCAACATTTTAATTTTCAGAACATAACAAATAAAAACTTTGGTAAAGTAACGGCTAGTATCAATAAACAATAACCAGTGGAAATATACTAATACATAAGAAAAGTGTAGTGAATCCAAACAAAATAATTCATAGTCGGGTGTTACACCTAGTACTTGTCCTTTTAAATAGTCCTTTTTGATAACACACAAAAGTAGAAGACATGTTTGTATTTACCGATAGCTCTTTGTATCTTTGTCTACAAATGAACATCTTGCCTTTTGTCATCTTTCAAATTAATTCATGCTTGTAGACTAATTCGAATATTAAGTTGTGGTTGATGTTAATTAGCGAGTTCGCTTGTCAAAGTCTCGCTGACCAAGACTTCAATTTTGAAGGATGGTCTTTGTCTACAAATGAACATCCTGCCTTTTGTCGTCTTTCAAATTAATTCATGCTTCTAGACTAATTCGAATATTGAGTAGTGGTTGATGTTAATTAGCGAGTTCGCTTGTCAAGGTCTCGCTAATCAAGACTTCAATTTTGATGGATAAGTACTCGCTAAAAGTTCCACTTCAACAAGTTTTTCTATCTTCGCTTGAGACTTCATCATTAGTGAATGGATAATTTATGAGATAAGGGAAGTTGTAAACTAACACTAATTCTCTATATCCATCCTAATGTTTACACACGGTTTACATCGTCAAAGCGTTGATAGCACTTGGATGCTAATAACTCTTTCTATCAAATCCAATATGAGAAACTTGGACCGAGTTAATTCCCCTTATTCATAAATAACTGTGAAATCTAGAACTAATTCAATTGTTTGTTAATAGTTGATAGCTAGCTTTGTTTCTCTAGAACAACTTAAATATGTTCATAAGATATTATTTAATTATGACGCAGTCTTAATTAGAATGATCAAGTTAGGGTTGCAACATTCATGAAGATCCTTTGATTAGATGTGATTTGGAACAATTTTAAAGATTGAATTATTCATCAAGTTTTATTAATAATTCATCTTAGTAAGAATATCAACTATCAACAAAAGTGAATTGTATTAAACTCAAAATACAATAATTATTGTTTATTCCAAAGCATAAACCTAATAACCGAATCAAAAGTAAACTATTGAATAATCCGGATTCATCTCTTTCAAGTAGAACCTTTATAAGTATCGTTTCTTCACCCCTTATCCACAAACATAGAGGTAGAAATTCAACCTACACAAGTCTGAGAGTTGTGGCGGTTTTCAAGACTTTAAGCATATGAAATTATTGGCAAGTCCCTCTATTTATCGATGGTCAGACACCCGTTCACCAAGTACAATTATTACCATCTCCTAGGTTACTGTGGATAAAGTAGAACAAACATTGATTTTGAATTAAATATGAGATTTTTTTTGTTAGTCAAATTACCTTCATTCGTATAAATTTGTTGAGACAAAAGTTATCTTAGAAAAATGTAACTTAGAATTTTTTTTAAATTTGTTTAGACTAACTAGTCATCTCCAAATAAATATAGAGTTTTTTATGCATGATTTAGTTGACTATGCGACTTCTCATACTGAGTTTAGGTTTCTTATTGTAAGTACATTATGAAAACCTGAAGATATATTATCAAGCTACGGAACTCATTTGGGAGAAGTCAACCCGAACACTTGTAATTTGCTTGAAAGTCTTTTCAACATGACAAGTCTTTTATATCTACATAACAATAAAGTTTGAAGATTCAAGATAAGTTCAAGGAAGATTTAAATATAGTCCAAGTTATCTATTCACCAAAAAAAACAGACAAGTTAGTCTTTAACATTAGATTAGGATAAGTTTTAGCTTAATGCTTATCTATAGATAACTATATATAATCTCTACATTTGTGTTAATATTACATATTAATTGTTAGTAGCATATTCATAATCCTGAGTTCAAGTGAGATATCGAGTTAATTCTCTTTAACTTGTTTCAATCAAAATTATTAGTTTGATATTGAATTAAATGATGTACGTTGTAAGTGAAATACTACATTGACTCGATCTTACGAGTCCCAATTGAGCTCGTTGACCGGTTTCACAACTGTCACAAAACTGCTATGTTTGGCCCCGCTTAATTTGTGGTGTCTTTCACTTCTTTCTTCTCAAATAACTTTCAACTACAATATGTGCCTCTGCAGTGTCTTTGAGGGCGTTCAGGAAGTGCGAGCACACATGACTCACGTTTAAGATATGGCCCAGCTTTTTATATACTTATATTATTTATATAGATATAATGTTATAATTTTTCAAAGCCACTTAATAAAATATTATACTATGATGCTCATATTTAAACTAGTTATTTTATAAGCTCAAAAAATACATATTAGAAAAAAACATTCATCGTCCGGGGATCGAGAAGAAAATACGATGCGTCAAGGTCGAGGCAATCAAGGAGAAATCAAAATATTTAACATTCAATTCATATCACAAGTCAAGTTTGAGTTGTTTAATGTTTCAACTTTCAATTGTTTATGTATATGCAATTATTACATATAGAGTCTTATTGACTATTCCAACAACAGTGAATATTCCAGTAACGCAAATATCTGTAGAAATAAGTTCCACAGAACTTAAGTTGTTGAAGTCCAACTTACGATTCAGAATGTCACAAGATAGACTTAAGACTTAATAGATTGAGAATGATAGCTATTAAGATCAATATCTTATAGAGTACCGATAAAGAGTTAATTCATTCCAATAATATTAGTTCACAATTCAAGTAACTGTATAAGATAAACTATTTTATTTACCTTTGTTTTATTTTAATTACTGAAATATCGTTGTATCAGTGATATTTTGGTTATATATGTGTTTAAGGGGTCCATTTTTTTCTTTTCGCTCAGGACCATAAAAATCCACAAAATCCACAGGAGGAACCAGACTTCAGTTAGTTAAACAAAGAATATTAGAAGTATTTGCATTGTGATAGTACGTGTTTGCTTGAATATATTTGTCACTCACTTTGGAGTTTGGAGAGCTTGTTTCGAATAAGACCTAATTTCCTATATATATTCTTTATTCTACTATAAGTTAATTGGTCAGTCCTTTTGAGTCATAGTTTATATAATTAATATTTAAAGAAAACTTTGAAATGTTTCCTTTTACACAATTCATCAAAGTACGTGTTGTGTAATTTCCATCATGCATGTATACTTATAATCATGAAAAAACTACAAGTAAATGCTATAAGAACTAAAGTAATTAAGAGTAAGGGGCTGTTTGTTAAAACAGAATGATTAAGCATTGAATGATTCTGTGGTCTGAATAATTCAAAGGCTCTGAATGAATCTGTCTCTGAATGTGACATGCTGTTTGATAAAGGTTCTGAATG
>JAUEJL010065725.1:0-17506 GCA_032274825.1 Drosophyllum lusitanicum | reverse complement strand
ATGCTGCTTATAATGAAAGTGCTAAAAACATACTGCAGCAGGAAGCACCCAAAACTACAGCAACAGCCTCCCCTGCTTCAAAAAGAAAATCAACATCTCAGGGGGAGCAAAGATTTCCCAAGAGACAAGTAAATAAAATAAATAACAACTTGTGTTGGCTAGCAAATAACATCAAGTGAGTTTGAGCCAAGCAAGTTTAGGAATGAGGAGAAATAGAGGTTGGGCTAAACATTTAAAAGAAAGATATTGGGCCTTAAAGAAACTTGAACCCAATAAGCAACGTAACCTTAACTCTAACTCTGGATCTGTTGGTGCGTGAGTGTGACCGAGAGCGAGAAGGGGGACGAGAGGGACAACATCAACTGTCGATCATTCTCCATCAGGTTGGTAACCCTTACTCTTGTGACCGATTTTCGTGTGTGTATGTTGAACTATCAACGAGGACTGATGTGTTCTTGGGGCTGTCGAGGTTTAGGTGCAGAAGCGAGAACAAGGGTTGGCAGGTTTTGAGGATGAGAAACTTGATTAAAATTAAATTAAATGATAGTGAATTTATAAATAGTTGAGGGACTATTTATGCATTCACTCAAAACTACTATATTTCATTCTTAACTTGATTCGATTCAGCATAGAAAGAAAGCCGGCGCAATCCGCCCCCTGTTTATCAGCAAGCAAACTCTTAAACTCCATGGAACCTGCGAAACCTCGACGAATATCATTCTTCATAACCTTAATACTAGTCATCTCCCATGGTTTGATCTTTCGTGTTTCGGCAGAAGGCGTCACTATTGACGAAGCAAAACAGCTGAGAGATGAGGTAAGATTTTTGGTCTTTTTTATGTATGTAATTACTTTAGTTGTTTTAAGATCTGATATCGTTTAGCTGAAATGGTTGACGGTGATAGCCAATTTACGACTAACCCATGTTCTTGATTCGATATCGTATTGAAAATGGGTTAGAGATTGTCGTTACCCAATTTCCCTTTTGAATTTCGATTAAAGATGCATAATTTGTTTCGTAATTGGAGTTTGTGGTCTGAAAGTTATGAAGATTACAAGCATTTGTGATTGGGTTTCAAAGGATTACTGATTCGATGGTCATAGAGTGTGATGCATTTACACCTCTGACTTGTATAGCTGCATTTAGAAGTTGTTCTTTAAGGTAATCAGATATTAACTAGTCATAATCAGATAATCAGCTGTTTTTGGATGTGTTTGTAGAGATTGAAGTTGCAATAATCATTTTTAAAGGTGTTACTTAATTGTGTGGCAAGTTCTATATATTTAAGGAACTAATAGACAAAATCACCACAGAGAGAGAGAGAGAGAGTATTCTTGAGGAATTACAACTTGAAATGTGGAGGAAAATGTGTCTCAATTTAGGGTAAAGAAGGGTAAAAAAGAGTAAATTTTTGCTTTTTTCTTTGATATCAGTTTCGCGGTATTAGCTATCAAACTCGATGCGTGTTTGGAAATTTATTTGAAATTGATTAGGTGATATTGAGAAATCAGCATCAGATAATTGGCTGTAATAAAACAGGATGTAAGCATATAGTGTTTGGATTTGCTTATGCTGTTTGAAAGGCTCTTATTCTTTTAAAATTAGGGTAAAGTAAGGTTCTTATTAAAAAACGCCTGAATAATCACAATGCCGTTAACATAATTGCCTTATCCAAACACTGGAAACTATTATTGAGACTTCAGATAATCATTTTTAAAACGCACGTCCAAACAGCCCTTAATTAGAGTTACACACAATGCTTTAATAACCTCTCGTAATGCAGGTTAGTGAAATGTTTTATCATGCATTTAACGGATATATGAATCATGCTTTCCCGCGTGATGAGTTAAAACCTCTATCATGTGAAGGAGAAGATACACTTGGTGGCTATGCCCTAACATTGGTAAAATCTCCCTTCTGATTCATATTTTCATCCACCCTTTTTTTATATTTTATTTATTGTTATTCTTTTTTGTGAAAGCTCATTCACCATGGTTTAGTTAAAATGAAGTCATGATGTTGCTATTATTCCGCCAGTGCAGATCGATTCCTTAGACACCTTGGCTTTGCTTGGTGACAAAGAGCGATTCACTTCTTCTGTTGAATGGATTAGCAAAAACCTTAGATTTGATATTGTGAGTATCGACTTGTTTCCCCTTGTATATTAAGAAATAATTAATTATTTTTTAAAACTTTGAGTAAAGAATTGTAGACAAACCGTTACGTTGCATTTCAGTGGATATTGGCGATGTTGTGATAAGATTATTGGTTATTATTCTGTTTCATTCATGAGTCTTTCTCTTTAAATTATAAGTTGAATCAGTTTACTTCAGCTTAGAACACTTGTCAAACAGTTGTATTTCATTCAATACTTTAATTTATACATAAGTTTGAAGTTTTAAGGTTTCCTAATTACATTTTCAGAACAAAACAGTATCCTTGTTTGAAACCACAATTCGGATCCTTGGAGGCTTGCTTTCTGCTCATCTCATCGCAAGCGATTATTCTACAGTAAATTCTCTATTCGCCTTGTTTAATCATAGTAATGTGTGTGTGTCACAAACGTGTGTCTGTATTTGTGTGTGTGTGTGTGTGTGTGTGTGTATAAACCATAATAGTTTTGAATTAAACAACACAGGGTATGCGTATTCCTTCGTATGATGATGAACTTCTTCACCTTGCTGAGGATCTGGCTCGTAGATTATTGCCTGCATTTGACACCCCAACAGGTGTGTTTCTATATCAGAATTTATTTACTCATAAATATCAAATTCTGCTAAAAAACAAGCATCTTAGCATAAACAATAAAAAGTAAATAGAGTATTTATTATTCTATATACGAAACTGTATGCATTATAGTTCATCATTTTCTATAATTTCCGTCAAATCACTATCTTTATGTGACTTGATATTATGAACTTTCACCATTTTGAAAGAGATATTGATGGTGATTTTTTATTATTTACACCTCGCATAAACACTTAGGCACAAAATGATTACTGCAGGAATTCCGTTTGGATCTGTGAATCTGTTGCATGGAGTTGATGAAAATGAAAGTAAGGTACGGCTCTGTAATTTCTTTAGTATCTTGGAAATTTTATCTATTAAAAACGTGTCATCGAACAATTTCTAAAATGGGACTCATTTTATGTATCCTTTTCTTTTCATAGTGATTTTAACATAATGGATTTTTTTTTTCTTTTAGATAACATCAACTGCTGGTGGAGGTACTCTGACATTAGAGTTCGGGGTGCTTAGTCGCTTGACAAATGATCCTAGTAAAGTTTATTTATACCATAGACTTCTCTGTTTCTACTTAAAAATATTTATTAATCTACTTATTTATATGGTTTTTCTCTTTTTTTTTTTTGTTTAGTTTTTGAGCAAGTTACCAAGAACGCAGTTCGGGGAATATGGGCTCGTCGTTCCAAGATAAACTTAGTTGGTGCTCATATTGATGTTTTTAGCGGTGAATGGACACAAAAGGTAGCTGATTGTATTATGAATAAGTTTACATTCTTATCTTTTTTTATTATTCCTATGATAAACATACTTTAAAATGAATTATTTATGTAAATTTTCTCTGTTTAAACTTGTGATCATCTTCCAGGATGCAGGAATCGGAACAAGTATCGACTCTTTCTATGAATATCTTTTAAAGGTATGTTTCTTATCAAGTACTTGATCATAAAACACGATTTTATTTAAACTTTTAGAGCAATTGCCTTTTTTTTTGTGCTACTTTAGCTTCAACTCCTTCATTTTTTTTAAATCTACAGGCGTATATTTTATTGGGAGACGAAGAATATCTGTACATTTTCCAAGAAGCTTACAGGGCCGCTATGCACTACCTATTTCACGACCCTTGGTAAAATAATCTGGATATTAGTTATGATACAGTCCTACAGACAGGATGATAAATTTTTTAAGGTGTGCAGGTATGTAGAATTGAACATGAATTCTGCTGCATTAGTTTGGCCGCTATTTAATAGTCTTCAGGCATTCTGGCCAGGTCTTCAGGTAATAATATCATGCATCTTTTTTTTTTTTTTCATTTTCTATATGATTCAGAAAAAAAAAAACTGAGTAGTGACTAAAATGGGAAGGGAAGGTTCTAGCTGGAGATATCGATCCTGCTATTCGAACACACACTGCCTTCTTTAGTGTCTGGAAAAGATACGGTTTCACTCCTGAAGGCTTCAATCTTGCCTCATTTTCTGTTCAGGTAATTTATGAATTCAATCTTTAAGTTCGTGTGTTGGCTTTTTCTTTCTAAGAAAGAATTCTTTTAAAAGAATGCCTTTGTTTTAAATATATGTGTAGCATGGTCAGAAGAGCTACCCATTGCGTCCAGAACTGATAGAGAGCACCTATTGGCTATACAAAGCTACCCGGGATCCAAGGTTGGCACCTTATTTTGGTTTTATTTCACATACATAATTTAGAGGTGGCATAGAAACTAAACTTTGTGCTAATTTGGACCCAATTGACCCCTTTGACCAAATTTTGATCCGTTTCTTTTTAAGCTAATATTTTCTGAATTTAAGGGTATGACCCGTCAGAGATAATAAGCATAATCAGAAAAAAACTTATTCAAAGTAAACGGGTCGAAATGCAGATATCTTGATGTAGGACGAGATATTGTTAGCAGTTTGCAGTATGGAGCTCGTTGCACATGTGGATATTGTCACATATCAGATGTCGAGTTTCACAAGCAGGAAGATCACATGGAGAGTTTCTTTTTAGCCGAAACGGTATGAAATTACTTTCATGTGTGTTTGATCTTAGATAAATATCATATTTTAGTTATGCATTAATATTAATGGCATGAATATGATTGAGTAAATTTTTAAGTAGTTTTGGAAAATTGAAAAGTAATTTATTAAAGTTTTGAAATTTCACAAATACCGACGCCATTTAGCTCCTAAATTTCTTCATGATTGAGCTTGTTTGATATTGTTTAGGTCAAGTATTTGTGGCTTCTTTTTGATCTGGCTGCTGGCCCTGATAACCTAGTCGAAAACGGGCCATACAAGTAAGTTTCGTGTTTTTGGCTTTCTCATAAACTGCTTTTTTTTGAAGATATTTTACCATGCAGATTTTCTAAAGAATGGTTTCGTTGCAGGTATATTTTTAGCACCGAAGGCCATCTATTGCCCATGACTCCTAGAATTTCGTTAGTTCGTGAACATTGTTCATATTTTGGTGCATACTGTAAAAACGGTGATTCTAAACAGGAGTACCCAGCTTCCTCTTATATCTCAACGGATGCTAATAACACTCGATTTCAAAGAGGACTGGGGCCCACCAGCTATGTTAACAAGTACATTTTCCATAAGTCAACTTCTATGTCTGGAATTATCAAGGTATTTTCTTGTCATGCTTGACTTTCAATGTCAAATATCCTGAGTTTTAACTTCAATATTGATTACAATTGTATGTTATGTAAGATAAAATTTTGACAATTACATTAGAACTATAGCTGAACTCCGTAAATGCACAAGTTTGATTTAAAACTTAAAACTACTAATCTTTCTGCTGTCGATTTTGACTACGAATAAATACTAGATATGAGTTTTAGTAGTAAAAAAATAGATACCTTTCTATTAATAGGTAGCACAACACGTTAGGCAGGTTGGGTAACGGCTCAACATGGGATATAAATGGGCCGAAACGGGTAGGGAGTGTGTTTTTGTTCATTGCCACATCATCCATTTACCATTTCACGTCACTCACTACATACAAAAGAAAGTTTTGAAGTACGATGCGTACAATTATAACTTTGTCAAAGTTTGATGCATTCTACTGCACAGTTAACTCTTGTTTTCGTTTTATTTTATCTTATTTTAGCATAAATGAAATGGGTTGAAACTAACATCGATGTTATGTGTTTGATAGGGGCTTTGTCCAGGACTAACACATGACCAAATGTATGGCTTATCATATGTGGCTTCACCGATCATGGTCCATGACGACGAGCCAACAGACCAAAGTGAGAATGATGGTGGTGGTCAATGCCAAAGTCAAAGTCAAAGCCAGTCAATGGTGATGCTCTCTGATTCAGTCTCTAACCCGGATCAACACCAATAAATTTTTTGATGGAATTGGAAGGCGGCTCGTTAAGTATGATTCTAACATCATTCGCATTGTAGATTGTACAGCGATTTTCAAGAAAGTTTAGTCTTTTAGGTACCGCGAGGGCGAATTCTAACCCTCATGTGTTGTGCATTAATGTTATTTTTATATAATCTTTTTTGTGTAATTTGGTGTTGAAAATAGCCAATTTTAAAGATTAAGTGATGGGATTAGGTTGATTGACATTGACATTACATTGTTGGGCATTGAACTTAGACAGTCAACAATTGAGAGAATTCTTTTCATTGAAGGTTAGGTTATGAAATTTTATGAAAATTTATTTTTATTAATTATTATTATTATTATTATTATTATTATTATTATTATTATTATTAGTACTACTACTGCTGTATGTGCAAAGCTCACTATGCCAAATTACCAAAATAATCGAAGAAGCGACATTATTTTACTAATTCGAGCATGAATTTCGCAAAGGATCCAGCGAATTTACAAAGGCTTAGCGAAATTCTCATATCTGTATCGTTTCAATTTTATCGGATGTCCCCGAAGGGACAACGAAATTCTCATATAACCACTCAAGAAACGACTCACAAACTACATTTGATGGTTTTTTTTAATTTTATTCGAACACCTCAAGCAGGCACGGAGTTAAGAGTTTTAGTTAACATGGACTATTACTACTAATAAAATATGGTTTTAAGTAACATAAATAGTAAATTATAGTGAGATTAATTTCTTTTAAGCTAAATATAAATGTTTAGAAATTATATATTAATGATTTTATAAGCTAATTCATAAAGAAGAAATTAATGATTTTAAAAGAAAGCATTATACAAACAAATATATTAACAATGTTTAGAAATCATATTCAACTAAATACAAATAAAAATAATGATAAGGACCATACGTAATAATATAATATAAAGACAATGAGTGTTATAGCTAGTTCAAAGGGAGTAGAAGAAAGTCGTCATTTTTAACAAATAGTATTGATCAATTAGGTTGATTAGAGGGGGCGAACAACCTCTAGACCCTCTACTAGTTCCATCCCTAACCCCAACTATGTAACTTTCTCAATCCATAGTTACTTTGTCTCTTGTAACTATCTAAAATTCTCTTTCTTGACGATTACTTTGTCGTGAAAACTTATTTAAGGGTATTAAAGTAACTTTAAGTATAAATTTATTAAGCGATAATGTTTTTTAATATTTAAATTATTTGATTAAGTTATTATGATGTGGATGAGAGTTTACAAATTTTAGAAGGATGTAGATGTAATTTTAATGTTTATAAGGATATATAAGTAATTTCTAAAGTTTAAGAGGATATATATGAAATTCTATCTTAATTTTTTTTTATTTTAAAATTTAACTAAATTAAACTAGCAAGATGTTACACGAATACACAAGAGAAATTAAAAACAAGACAGTGGATTACAACACCAATCTACCCATTTGTTAGCAAAATCAAGTTTCTTCGATCTATTTTGAACCAAAAGCACGCATGAGCCCGAAGTTGATTAAAACCAATGGTTCTTGATTAGAAAAATCAAGCAAGCAACTCGTCGTCGTCTTCTTTCTCGATCGGCATAACAGAAGTACACAATTTCTCGTCTTCCTCGTGCTTTCCGATCGAATCAAACCTTTAACCTCCTTCCTCGACTTCAACCAATTTCCAACCGATTCACACCTGATTTTGACCGAAACCGCTTTTTTAGTCTGATTTGCATCAACTCGGTTAATTAGAGGACCGAGTTTTACAACACTACTTAGAAATTGCCCGCCTTACTATATATTCTTTATGGAAATATTATTTTAAAAATATTATTTTAAAAATCCTAAAGCATTTGGCCTAAACTCAGATACCTGTCTCAACCTAACCTAGTTGATTCAATGATTCTTCTTCTACCAAAGGATCAGGTTCATGCTTAATGATGGATCAAATCATGCCCACCAACATTCCAACTTGGGTTTTTGTATAATCGTATAATGAAATGAAATCCTCTCTCATAAATTCCTTATATAGTTGTCAAACCCTCAAATCCTTGAAATCAATCCACGCTTTACTTGTAGTAAACGGTTTATCTGTCTCATCTGACATCCTGCTCAACAAGATTATTCGTCTTTACTTTCGTTTTGGATCTGCCGATCATGCGCACCAGGTGTTTGATAAAATTCCCCAACCAAATGTCTTCCTCTGGACATCAATTATTCATGGGCATATCGAAAACAAACTCTATTCACAAGGGTTTTTGCTTTTTCGTATAATGCTTCGAGATTCAGTTCCCCCATTGAACTTTACTATATGTACAGTGCTTAAGGGTTTAGCTAGAGAAGCTAGATTACAAGATGGGCAGATGGTTTATGGGGTTGTGTTCAAATATGGGTTTGATTCTGATGCAATGGTGCAAAACTCTATGATTGATTTGCTCATGAGATGTGAGGAAACAAATTTAGCGAGATATGTGTTTGAAGAGATGTATGAAAAGGATATCGTGTCGTGGAATTCGATGATTTATGGGTATTGCAACAACGATAGAATCGATATTGCACGCCAACTTTTTAATAAAATGCCTGATCGAAATGTGATTTCGTGGACTAGCATGATCTGTGGGTATGTTAAGGTTGGTGACATGAGGGAGGCGCGTGCTCTATTCGAGGAAATGCCTGTTAAAGACTCAGCTTCATGGAATGTTATGCTATCGGGTTATATAGACTCTCGAGATCTTGATTCTGCTATATATATATTTGAAAAAATGCGTTTTCGTGATGTTGGTTCTTGGAATTTGATCATTTCTGGCTGCTGTAAAATTGGGAGTCTTGAATCTGCAAGAAACTACTTTGACAGGATGCCGATCAAGAATGTAGCTTCTTGGACCATGATGATCGATGGTTACATGAAATCTGGAAATGTTAACGATGCGAAGATATTATTCGATCAGATGCCTGAAAAGAATCTAATTTCTTGGTCTGCCATGATTGGAGGTTATGCTAAAAATGGAGAACCAAAAACTGCTTTAGAGTTGCTAAAACTCTTCAAAGAACAATGCATTAAACCAGATGAAACATTCATACTTGGGGTCATTTCAGCTTGTTCACAGTTAGGTGTATTAGATGCTGCTGAGTCAGCAATCCTTGACTATGTGGGTCCCCATCTTTCGTCCAATTTACACGTCACCACTAGTCTGGTTGATATGTACGCGAAATGTGGAAACCTTCAAAAGGCGAGACAAATCTTCGAAACTATCTATGGAAAAGACTTGTTATGTTACAGCACAATGATTGCAGCCTATGCAAACCATGGTATGGGTCGCGAGGCGATTTCATTGTTTGAAGAAATGAAAAAAGACGGTAATTTAAAACCCGATTCAGCAATGTTTATCAGTGTTCTAAGTGCTTGTAATCATGGAGGTCTTATTGACGAGGGATGGAGTTATTTTAACCAAATGACAAATGAATACGGGATTCAACCTACAGATAAACACTACGCGTGTATGGTTGATCTTTTAGGGCGTGCAGGGCGGCTTGATGATGCTTATAACCTAATTTGTAGCATGGATGTGGCACCTTCTGCAGCTGTTTGGAGTTGTTTGCTTGCAGGTTGTAGTGTTCATCGAAACGTTGAGTTGGCTGAAGCTGCAGCGAGTGAATTATTTAAGATCGAACCAGATAATTCGGGGAATTATGTTCTTTTATCGAATATATATGCTGCTTTAGGACAGTGGAAAAATGTTGCTAAAGTGAGATCGATGATAAGACAAAATCGGGTGAAGAAGAATAGAGGTTCGAGCTGGATCGAGTTAGACTCGATGATCTATGAGTTTGTCATGGGAGATTCATCGTATTTAGATTCGAATAGCGTAAATTTTATCTTGGATTTACTTCGCGATGAAATGAACCCAACTCCCTCCCTATAAAATCCCAGATAATTTTCGAGTTTGTGAGATTTAGAGTAAAAATTCTTTTGATTGAAACCTAGGACTAGAACCATGAAGCCAGTGTCTTACCCGCTAGAATGCTTAATCCAAACTTGATCCCAAACTCAAAGAATGCTTAATGAAAGAAACAAGAACTAAAAGGAAACTAAATTAGTTTTAGAATTAATTACATTTTTGGTCGATGTGGTTTGTTAGAAATTATGAATTTGATTACTGGGTCCAAGTTTTTACGGGTTTGATCCCTTCCGACCTGATTTTCTTACGCTTTTGGTCCCTCTTTAATTTGCAGCGACTAAAATGCACTTATCTATATTATTTTTCTCATTTCGTTATTTTTAATTGATTTTATATGTTAAATAATATTTCGTTTATATTTAAAAATAGAAAAGGATCCATTTAAGTCCTTATTTCTTTTTCTCTCTCTATCATACTGTTGGAAAAAATAGACTTACAAATATATTCTTTTTTGTTGACACAAAAATATATAACTTGTTTATATAATTGTATGTATTAACATTAGCATATGTGCACATATACATATATATATTAAATCAAATATATTCTAATCTATAATAAGCTTCATCAAATGGCCAAGCTCCAATCGTCAAGATCCAAGTTCAAGTACAAGTCGACGTCGAAGATACCTACAAACAAACGTTCGAAATTTACGAGCTTACAAAATAAATAATCATATAAGTTTAAATTTTTATAAAACTATTTTTATAAAAACCTTTATAAATATAAACGAATGATAATATAAAATCAACATACACGCATTGATTTTTTATTTAACATTCATAGAATCAAAAACGTTGAATTTATTTTTATAAGTCAAAATTCTTATGAAATAAAAATAATACTCGAAAAGACTTTTGTAAATATAAATGTCACATTTATATAAACAAATTGATTTATTCAAATTTGTATAAATGATATTGAAAGTCTTGATTCTTAAATATTTCAAGTATAAAAGTATACAAATATATCTTTGTATTAAATTAACAATTTTATAAATTTATAAACCTACAACACTTATTTTATAAAATATTGAAATATATATATATATATATATATATATATATATATATATATATATGAGGAATTCAATAAAGCATTAACAATATCTTGTCTTTGTCCTTTATTAACGGCTAGAAGTATCTGTCTAAAGTCTCCTCCAAACACAATCACCTTCCCTCCAAATGGTTTACTACTATATTTTGCATCAACTTTGTGTCTCAACGTTCTATCGAAAACTTCAAAACAATGTCTATGCATCATTGGAGTTTGATCCCAAATAATTAAGTCTCTATTCCTTAACAATCCGGCTAGATCAATATCGGAAGTAATAGTACAAAAAGAATCTTCATGGACATTAATAGGAATAGCAAAGCGAGAATGTGTTGTCCTCCCTCCTACAAGTAAGAGGGACGCAATACCACTGAAGCCACATTTAGAAGTACACGACCTTGTGATCGAAGTCCTGAAGATAATGTCTTCCATAGAAAAGTTTTACCCATTCTCCCGTATCCGTATACAAAGAAAACTCCACCTTTAGCTTTAACAACATCGTTTATAATTTGTTGATACGTCTTCTTTTGTCCATCGTTCATTAAAGAGTAAAGACGATCGTTTGTAATTTATATCAATCGGATTCTTATTTGTAAAAGGTAGACGAAGAAGAATGAGAGATCTATTAACCAAGAAGATGTTGCCACTAATAAGTGTAGGTGTAGGTTGAGGTATCATACTATTAGAATTTATTTCTTCATAAATAAAGGTTTTAACATTTTCATTTGATGATATAAGAATTGTATGGAACACAATTGTAGTTTAAATAAACTTAATGATTAGTTAGGATACACCTAATGATTTTGTTGTTAATATCCTATTTCTAAGGGAACTATTTGAAAATAGAGGTTTTAAAATTTTTATTGATGATATACGAATTATATCATCAATCGTATTTAAAGATTTCATCATAAATAGAGTTTTTAAAATTTTCATTTGATGATATACAAATTGTATGGAATACAATTGTAGTTTAGATACACCTAATTATTAGTTAGGATACACCTAATGTTTTTGTTGTTAATCTCCTATTTCTAAGAGAAATGTTTGAAATTGTATTATGCATAAAGAATTGTAGTTTAGCAATATGATGTGTTAACCTCCTATTTCTAAGGGAATTATTTGAAATTGTGGATTATATATGATTGGTGAAAAATATATTTAAAAAACAGAAGATGATATCACAAACATTTTCTTTTAATTATAACTAGCTTAACACCACGTATATAAACACGAGAGGTGATTAAAGTCAATTTTAAACTTTTTAGGTTTTTAAGAGTACTAATATGTATAGAAAATATAATTGTAAAATATACATAGTAATATAAAACGTATTTTGAACATAATTGTCTTCTGTAGAATTTCTTAACCCCGATTTCTTTGTAGGAGTTGAAGATTGTCCCAACAAAGGTCTCTTTGAAGATGATGAAGAGGGTTGTTCATTCTTCATAATTTATAACTATCAAAATGAAGAAGAATAAGAGCAACATGTGTGATGTCGAAGTGCAACAATGTTTATAGAATTAAGATATAAAACAAGCATCCATATTTGAAAAGTACATTAAAAATGAAATAATGGGCAGCTAGTATTCAATTCATGCGGCGGTAAATTTAAACATTTTTAATTGTTTTTAAAATAAATATGTTTTTAACTAATAGATAATGGCATTGGAAAGTTTCTAAACTTAATTACACTATTTACATATATATTGTTGGATAATAAACATAATTTTTTTTATATATTATATGTTTACCAAAACTCATCACCTAGAAATATGAAAAGTTTGAAAATTTAAAAAACTTTAGTATCTAAATTTAGTTTGGATTTTGAATAATCACCCTTGATATAAAGAAAGTAATATATTGAAAATAGGATGTTGTGATTGGTCATAGTCATTTTCTTTTAATTAGTATATATATTAAATGGCATATAATGATAACTTATATAAAGTTTATTGCATTTTGGTGTAATAAATCCTAATAATTAAAAAAAAAAAAAGAGCATGAGGATGGCTCAAATAGTTTTTACAGTGTGGGTATGACCTTCATCCCTGTCTTGTCTTCTGGTAGACATGAAATTAGTGCTTTAAAATTTTGAAATTAATTAAAATGATAATTTAGATAAATATGGTATTTTAAGAGTTTATAAAATAAATATATAATATTTTAAAATAGGTTTAAAACGGGTCCTAATAGTCCTTGACTACGATTATATTTATAAATGATTTAAATATTTTGAAAAGTTAAAAAAGATATTTAAAAATTAGATCAAATAAATACAACATTTTAATGTATTACAAAAACATATATAAAATTCATCATATATATTATAGAGTTTGTGTGTCTTACCTTTTTCTATTATAAAGATAAAGATACAAGTAATTACCACATGACATTTTATGATCATGATTTCAGAAAACTTGAAAGTGAATGACAATCGTATATATACCAGGTCGACTTCATGATAATCTTGCAAATCAACCTCATAAAAAGTGTATCAAGTTGGCGATCAATCTCTTCCTTGAAAAGATAGGTTAAACCAAGACGATAAACATAATAAAACAAATGCAATTTCACATTTGAATATATATTTGTGTCGATTATCAATCTTCTTAATTCCACTTTGTGTTTCTCAATCTCTTCAGTTCCTTAAAAATGAATAAGGAATATGTATTCTTATAATAAAAATACATATACCAAAAAGGTTTTTCTTTGCAAATATGATATATGCATATGTTCCATATTTTTGTGTAAATAAATGATGACAACTCTGACCGTATCGTCAAGAGAGAAGGACAGGAAGCAATTACCCCATATAGGAGGGAAGTTAGCCTGAGGAAGCAGTAGTTCGCTGGTAGTATTAGCTTCGGTTGTTACCATTATTTTTAGTATTAATGTGTGCAATGAAGCCTTTTGATTTGATAAATGATGATTAGTTAAACGTTTATGGATTGTTACACCAATGTGAAGGTTATTTATAAAGGTTCCTTCATGCTTTATGTTTGTTTTCTATTGAAATAATTTTCGATGGTCAAGATGGCATAACTATTTCATTCAACATAAAAAAACATGCACATAATCATAGTCATGGATATTTAATATTCACATAAAACTATATATAAGTGTAGAGAAACTCACAAAAATCATATATGGTTTGATACACTTTATGATACTAACAAAGACCTTTTTTGGGATTCAGATAGCTTTTCGTCAAATATTTGGATATCCGAAATATCAAATATTATCTTTGATTTTTTTTATTAAATAACAGTATATGTGTAACCATATCTAGTTATTAGTTAATAACGAGTTTTTTTATACCACATGTTGTAGCAGGTTTAGGGTGAACAAAATATGGAAATTCAAAATAATGTAAATATCTAAAAGAAGTAGGAAAAAATTTAAAGATTTAAGAGCATAATGTGTCGTTTGTTCTAACTCAAACCGATCCAGGTTAATTTTTCATATTACATCTAATAAAATTATATAGTATTATTAATTCTTACAATCAAATAATTGTTACAATCAAGTAAATGTTTTAATAAGAGCAAAGAATTTTCTATTACATTTAATATAAGTATATAATCATGTAGTATTATTAATCATTATAATTAAAAAATATTTTAAGAAAGAAAAGAAAGAATGATAATTCAAAACATAGACTTAAGTTTTAAAAGTAAAACATTACATAATTTTTTTTTTTGAATGCACATCGTATTAATATAACTTTACGAGTTAATTACATTTTTGTCCTTATGGTTTGGTGGTTTTATAATTTTAGTCCCTAACTTTTTATTTATACAGTTTTGATCCCTAAACGACTAAATATCTTATGAATTTGATCTTTGGCCAAACTATCCCTACCCTTATTTTTATACATTTTCACATTTTTAATTAATTCCTAAAATGGTTTTTAAAAATAAAAAATTAGAAAAAAATAAACAAATAGATATAAAATTACTAAGTTTAATATATAATTAAAAAAAGTATTAAAAATGTGATATATCTATGTTGGGCGAGAAAGCAAGAACAATGAACAAATTACCTTTAAGTGTTGGAGTAGTATTTTCCTAAGCGATTAACGACCACAGGCTTTACTTTTAAAACGACAGCAAAACCTTCCGAAACGATATATTCATAATTGAATGTAAGGCTGTTAATTCGGGTCTAGTTTGTGTTTATCGGGTTCGTGTCGTTCGGGTTCGGGTCAGTTTCATGTCGGCCCAATTTCGAACTATTTATTTTCGTGTCAGGTTTGTGTCGTGTCAGTTTTTTTCGTGTTGGGTTCGTGTCGACCCATTTAGGCCAAATGTGATCGACGAGTATAATTTTTGTTTTCGAATATTGTTTTCGAGTACGATTTTTGAATACGGTTTTCTGTTTCAACTACGATTTTCTTTACCAATCATTCAAATTGCATGTTTGTTTTCCAATTTTCGGAAAGAATTTTGAAAATGATTTTCGTTTATATTTTAACTTCAGTATTCAATTTTTGTTTCGATTGTATTCGGACTTCAAATTCGGTATTTGTTTCGGTTTGATTAAAATTTTGATTTTACTTTTTATTCATCTTATATAAATGAATGTAACAAAAACTATGATATACTACTATTATATCAAGTACCAATAAATAACGTAATTGAACAATCGAATAATTTAAAATTATTCATCATTAAATAGAATTATGAACCGATTCAAAATACTAAAGTACTACCTATCAAGTATTTGGATGTAAAAATACCATAATCATATAGTCAAAATAACAAATACCAAAATGACGCATTATTGTTTTAACTGTAAATCTTTTATTATTTATTTTACATTTTCAACGTTTAAGGGTTTTGTACTTTTGTTTAGCGGGTGTTATTGCCCTAAGATGTTACTCTCTTATTTGAATTCACAATTTTCTTTTTAAAATTTAAAATTTAAGTATTAAAGAAAATTTTATAATGTTATAGTTTAACCCTCAAACAGGTTATGCGGGTCTCTTTCGGGTTGTGGGGTTGATCCTAACCCGACCCATTTATTTTTGTGCCGATTTTGTGTCAATTCACTTTTGACCCGTTTCGGGTTCGTATCACTTTTTTTTGTAGAGTTCATATCGCCTCAAAATTTGTCGGCCTTAATTGAATGTACTTGTAAGTAGTAACAGAATTTGCAATTTCACCTAACTCTTTAGTTCATATTTACTTGACATATACGAAGCGTTTTTGTTTTTTTAATTCGATTTCATTTGTAATATTTAGTATTCGGATAGCAAAATCTACTATCCGAAATTCTAGATATCTGGAAAACCCTTGTGTGTGGATTTTAAGGTCAACTAACAAGATAAAGATCACCAAAATAAAGAGTGTTTCATTAGAGCCGGTCGAACCTTTAGCATAGATATACATGGCTAAATCGACATTAAAATGATCGTTTTTAAAACACTCACCTATCCATGCCTGATTGAAAGTTAACACCTCGTAAAACTAGAACTCTTGAACTCTCATGTAAAAGACAAAGTTTACCTATATGAAAAGTTGGTTTATATAGTGAAACACAAATAAAGGTAAGCTGGATTTTGGTTTGAAGAGCCAAAAATAAAGGTTAAAATTAATTTTTTTTATTAAGTAAAAAGGTGAAAAAAATAATAACTAAGAAAGAAATACAAAAGTAACATGAAATTATAATCACTCAATTGATAAAAATAAGAGTTTTTAAGAGGGTATTTGTATGAAAATATAATAAACTTTGTGTTAGTTACTATTGTATACAATGAACTTTTATCAATATAATCAACTTTCATAACCCTTTCATTATATGCAAACTGTTGTATATAATGAAATTATAACATAGTTCATTATATACAATGGTAACAAAAAGTCAAATAAAGAAAAAAGTTATTTGCATATAATAAAAAATTATAAAAGCTAATTATATTATTTTTATAAGAAAACGTTAATTATATACGACAGTAACTAACCAAAGTTTATTATAATTTAATGTAATTTAACCTTTTTAATATACCCATATTTTAAATTGAAACAATAAACAATACTTGTTTACGAAGGCATTGACTTCTGTTTGTATGTGTAAAAAATTATAGATGTAAAAAAATATGAAAGATGACATCAACACACGAATCAGCGGTGAAAGCATCGATGCGGAGTTAAGGATAATTTAATAAACTTGATACATGTTAATCTTTTATTATTAGAAGATTGATATAAATTAAAAAATTATAAACTATATCCAAAAGTGAGTTTACAAAATAATATAAATTGTATTTTAAAAGTATCATTAAATTAGTTTTATATGTAATTAACAATAACTTGAATCTTCTAATATAAATAAAAGATTAATTTGATAAAATTTATTAAACGATCTGAACCATTTATTTAAAAAAAAATATTTAATCTTAA
>JAUEJL010065714.1:0-17506 GCA_032274825.1 Drosophyllum lusitanicum | reverse complement strand
AGAAGAAGCAAACCCACCCCCCACCCCCCACATCCAACGGCAAAGATGTTAATATAAAAATAAAAAAAGGTGAGAAAAGTTTGGGTAAGAAAAAGGAAGATATAACATTTAATTTGGATAGAGAGAAGAAAATAAAAAAAGAAAATAATGTTACGCTTATGTGACATTAAGTAAATGAAAGAAAAAGAGAAGGTATAACTGATTGCCTAAGTCATTCCATCTTTATCCACAAAATGAAAGATCGGCCTTAATATCTGATCTAAAAATTGTCATTTTGTAGTTTTAACATTCCGATGATTCACTCATTTCAGCGGCAGAAATTGTCATTTGTCGAGATCCTCAAACGACCAAAACTCCCGATCAATACCTTCTCCAACTACGATCATCATCTTCCAAGTTCCAAATTACACCCAAAATTCATAAATACAAACCCTACCATACTCGTTTGATAAACATACATTTCTAGGGTTCTCGTTCGTTATGCACCGTAACTGTTCGATAACTCAAATGAGAGTTTTTTCGCTGAATCTATGAACCTTGTTTGCGGGTATCTTTTAAAACCTTCTGAATCATTCAAAACCCTTATCAATTAGCAGTAGATAAAAAGGGGAAGAGTATAAAATTATGGCAGTGCCGTGGAGTATGACACTGTGGATGGCGAATATGGTGTGGATGGCGCTCAGTGGTTGGGTTATCTCTTGCTTGACCGTCGCCGATGAGATCGCCGGTTCGCTTCGTACAGGCGATATCGGTCCGTTCCATGTTGGTTAGATCCGAATTTGCTACCTTTTTTCGATTGTGCAGGTCAGTGATTCTTTCCCAGAGATTCAAGTTTTTAACTTTTTTTCTCTTGTTTTGTGCTTATTTTACCCTAATCCATGTCTTTAGTTTCTTTCTGTGGTTAGAAATAAGTTAGAATTATTGTTTATAAAAGTGAGCTTAATAAGCTAAAACAAACCCCCTTTAAGCTCATTCTTGTGATTAGTCCTTTATTAGGTTTTCTGGGGATTATGAATATAAACTGTTGAAAGAAAAGGGGCTCCAGCCTACAGCATTACTTTATTTGATTAGTAAAATAGGCCATGTATTTTCATGATAAAAGTGGATCACATTGTTACTAGGGGTGTTTGTTTTAGCTTATATAAGCATATTTTTTCCGACTTATTTTCTTGGTTTACAAACTTGTTACGCCTGAAAATAATGAAATAAGGTAGGCTTATAAAAAAGATTAGTCAAAGAATAAGCTTATGAAAATTAGTCGGACTTATAAGCTAAAACAAGCACCCTTTAGTCTCATCATTGTGATTAGTCATTATTAGATTTTTCCAGGGATTGTGTTATAAGCTGATGAAAGATAAGGGTTTAGAGTACTGCTTGATTTGATTAGTAAAATAGGCACTGAATCTCTTTCCATGATCAAAGTATTTCTTTTTAATTAAAATAAATAACATTTTTCATGAAGCCTAAGAAGTACCATAATCCACTAAAACATGGTATGTGGAACTATCATTCAAGAAACTCCGTCGCCTCTACTATCCTCGAGTGTATATGTACTTGCGATGATTTCAACTGTTGTCATTTCAGGTCATACAGTATTAATTTGTGATTTCACAAAACGTAAAAAGGTAGAAGATGGCAAGATGGACGGGTCTGGGTACTATTTAGTAATTAGTAATGATCAAATGGCAACATCACTTTTCATGTTCATTTCTTTAGATCTTGTAAAACAAATTAATATGTTGGTTACAATTTAAAAACAGAATACAGATGATCTAAATCTTCATTAAAAATGATTTAGAAGGTTATATCTCTTGGAAATAGACTTTGGGCCACTTTTATTATGTTCTATCTATTCGACCCATTTGACGTGTTTCTCTTTTAGCTAAATCTTTTGATTTAATCAAACGGAGACTGGACGATACCCAAACCGATCCATTCATAATTAAAACGACAACACTTTAGGGTAAAGAGTACTTTAGAGTTTAGAATGTGAAATGAGGTTTTGATAGTGGTAACAGTAGTGGTTTAGACTGTGAAATGAGGTCTTGATGGTGGTAAACAGTAACATTTTACATGCGAAAGATGGCTAAAATCAATCTCGTTTCTTGCAGGTTTGTGATGCTTTCGGTCCCGGTTCATGTGGATATATTATATTACAATTGGCGGTTTAGTATAGAGCTTTCTTTGCCAAGAAAAACCCGAACTGTTTTAATAGGGGAAATTGTAACGCCCAAAGATATCCAATACAAGTTCTTTTGGGTTGTCTTTTATCGCGTAAAAGTTTCAAAACTTTGCTAAAACTAACACAGTTCAAATCGCTGTCAAATGTTCTGAAAGTGTTTGAATGTTTAATGATGCTTGAATCCTCACAATCAAATGTCCTCAAAGTGTTTGAATGTTTATTCCTTTCAAAACTTTAATATTCTAGTTTTATATCGTTGATAAAATCGGTTTGTGTTAAAAGAGTAGCTTATAATACAGGTTTACGATCTACGAATATATACACTTATTCGTTTTAGAGCTAGTAGCAAAGAGGCATCGGCATTCATAAACGGAAACAAACAGAAAACAAGTAATGCGCTAAATTGCTGTTATTATGGTAGATTATAGACATTTGGATCGAAGAAAATCGACCAATTTATGCTTGAACCACTTGAATTCACGGATATCCGTATGAAGTTGTCTGCATCATTCTCATAAACTCCTCTATGTCAACTTCACCATCATCTGACCAAAACAAAAGGCATATCATTAGTTTGTGAATAAAAGATCCCGAGTTTGAAACCAGATGTTTATTTGTGACCAAAATAAACGATTAAACGGCATATTGAAACAAGTTGCATTTCGGGTTAAAACCCAACCCTGACAAAATTCGGTTTGTACAAAAAATACTTGTTTTTTATCCGTTAGCTAACCCATCCGCTACTCCAACTCACCATCACGATCTGCTTCCTCAACCATTAAGTTGATCTCTGCATCAGTAAAACGTACACCCAACTCCTTGGCGATACTCTTAATATCTGAAACCGATATCTTCCCCTGTTTTTTCAACACATTAGTTTCTGAAGTAGACGGCTCGAAAACTGATTAACACAGAGAGTTACATTCTTATCATGGTCAATGATGTTGAAAGCTTTTGTGAGCTCCTGTTTGCTGGACCTTTCACCGATTTTGTCGGTCATCATGTATACGAATTCATCAAAATCAATCGCACCACTGCCATCTTTATCGACATCGGCAATCATTTGATTAATTTGCTGAAACAAACATATTAATTTTAAGACTAAACCATATTTTCAATCTTGGAGGACTTGATCAACAAGAAAGAACTTAACTGCATTTTTGGTGACAATATACAGATTTTTTTGTTTTCTAGAAATAATAATCGACGCTAAAACAACAAGAAATCAAAATAATAAGTTAATAAAAGAGAAAAATCATCGGTAGTTGAGTATAACCTCCTCTGTCATATCAAAACCAAGAACCCTGAAATGAAACAGAATCAAGAAATCATTATATGCATAATTTTACATCAAAAATTTTTAAGTTGCATGATTAAATGAAGCTAGTACCTCATGGCATTGCTCAACTCCTTGGCATCAATGGTGCCTAAATTTGCAAGATAACATAACCACACAAGTTAAAATATTCAATCAAATAACACAACTGCATGGGTTCATCACATTTTGCAACACCCCTAGGCCCATAGAGATAGTTGACCAAATTCGCTACGACTTAAAGGCTTATTATCAATTCGAGTCGGGCTGCCACACATACCATTGCCATCGGTGTCAAAAAGCTCAAACGCTTCTTTCATCTCTTGCTTCATTTGTTGTGTTGCTCCATGATGATGTCCTCTCGGGGTGTCTCTTCTTGATTCTCCGTACACCCCCTGACACACCAATCGTAAACACGTGTGATTAATGATATCAAAGACTGTAAAATGGAAGGATCGGGTAAGCAAGTGGGTATCGGGTCAAAACAGTTTAGGTTGAATCGTGTTATTTTTAGTGTGTTGTTAGAAGCATGAAACAAACTTGACTGGTTAGGTTAAACACAGTTCTTATATATTCTTTATATATATATAACGCGTGAATTCTCTCTAGAAAATTAATATAACAGTAATCTAAACCTTTAATTCTCAAGCTGTTTTATGGGTCGGGTATCGTAAAACAACTAAATTTAAACACACCAAATACATGAAACTAAAACAAAATTAGCCAAAAATAGAGCACTAATCATTATCAAAATCACTTCTTTAAACCTCCAATTTCACTACTCTGGTTCACTAAATCATCAGCTAATACCAGTTTCTGACAAACCCCCCCAATTTCCATCAAGAAATTCGAACACCAAGAGCTGTTTTGGTATTATTAAATTTCACAAAACAAACAGAAGTTGAAGGTATACGAGAAAACAAACATGTTTGAGATACAATTAGGAATGAAGTTACGAGCACAAACCATATTATATCGAAATCTGGAGCTTGTTCTTCGAAAAGAGCTGTTTTTGGGCTTCTGATAGGATTATCAGTTTATCCCCAATCTGGGTTTTGTGAATGGCTTGAAGTTCGTTTCCAAAGATATCTTTATTACTACCAAGAAGATTCCGGATGAGAAAGAGAGAGATGATACAGAAAGCTAACTTTACATGCATATGCTTATTCGACCATACACAATTACGCAGACATAAAACGTGTTTTTATTTCTAAAACTCGACTGGACCGGACTATCGAACCGGTTCAACCAAAAATCAGACGAGTTCCACTTGGCTGGGAAAGCCACGCATTAACAAACCAGATGGTTTTGGCAACTCGTAATGGACCGGAAACCGGTCAAGCCGTTTGAACATGATGAACTGAAGCAGACCAAAAACCGAGTCAACTTATCTTAAATTCTTCGGTTTTTCTTTGTGGAAATTTTTGTATATCCAAGCTCTTTGTGGAATTTTGGTTGGATGGAATTCTTGAAAATTTGTAGAAATTGGAATCTAATTCCTAGACATTCTTATGTTTGGTTCACCTTTTATCTATGAAATTGGAATCTTGGTATGAAAAACTTTCCCATAACCAAAGGAATTCAAATTCCTTCCAACATGCTCGCGACCTACGACCTGCAACAGGTGACCGGTGACCGGTGACCGGCGACTGTGGCGACGACCTCCGTCTAGGGCTACGCCCATCGGAGCTTCTACTGTGGCTATTAGGGCGGTGGCGGAGGTTGGGATGGTGGCGGTGGATGTGTAGTTATGGTGTGGAATGTGTGAATTCTAATTCCTTAAGTATAGGTAACCAAACACAATGAGCCAAGATTTAGATTCCAAATCCAAATCCTTCAAATTTCAATTCCTTCAACAAACAATCCGTGAACCAAACGTCACCTCATAGTTTTTAGGAGTTTTTAAAACAATAGTTTTTGTTTATTTTTTCGGTTTTTCTAAATATGTTTTATTATTAAAAACTAAATAAAAAACTTGTTTGAATTAAAAAAATGTATCTTTGAGTATAGAAAATAAGGCAATAGGAAATGATTAGGGTGTAGTGTTTTTTCAAATTTGATTGTGAGTTGCATTCTTTGTGGAAATTTTTGTATATAGTAATACTGTGTAGAATAAATAGTTGTAGAATAAAAGTGTAAACATATATGAAATAACACTGATTAGAATATGGATTATTGTAGATGCATATTTTGGAATATCTAAATAAGTCTCTCTACTCTTAAATAAAGATATGATAGTTTATTTTTATTTTTTTTAAGGTATGGTTTTCTACATTTTACTTTTTTAATACTCTAATTATGCAAGATTGAGTATGATGGCTGTTGTAGATGTGTATTTGGGTATTTGCTCTTAGCTTCAGATTATCTCTTTGTTCTCAACTTAAAAGTGAATTTCTGTCAACAAAAAGTTTTATAAAAACTTTAGGAAAAGAAATATCATTCACTCACATGATCAGTGGACCATATAATTTCAATAATATTATTGTAAACATTAGTGTATGTAAATAAGTTGCGAGGATAATTCAGAAAACTATCAATTACTACAAATCAGGGTCTCCTTATTTTTGAGCTTATATGCCTTCAAATGCTACTTTCAAATTTTAAATTTTCATTTAAATATCAGAAAGTTACATTATTTCATTTAATCAGATATATCTTTAATGTAATTAACTTCTAAATCAAACAAATTATATCAAAATTTTAAATTAGTTCAATTAGTTGTCAACAGATTTTTCCAACTTTCTAATTCTTTGAAAATCTTTTGGGTAATAGCAACTTAATCTTAACACATATATGCATATAATTGCAGCTAAGTAAAGAATGCATAAGGTAACTGATTGGTCAAGATATATGACATAATAAAACAAAACCAAACCATGAGTGCCTTGATTATATTCTTTACACTTACAATGCAAGTTACATAGTGTCATCCAGAATCCAAAAACTATATACAATACATGGATGTCTGCAAAAATTAAAACTAATCTACATGGATCAAAAACTGCCCTCCAAGCATTCGTTCACACAAGAAAACTTGGATGGCCAGCCGGTTAATATTCATCATCACATACACACTCATAATATCAAGTCGAGTGTTGACCAGTCATCGGAGGGTCAAATGTGGCTTCCAGGTCCTTGTTATTTGGTTTCTACTTGGCAGAGTACCAGTTTTTAGCAAATTTGGCATCAACCGAAAGGCCAACTTTGAGAATATTCTTGCCGTCGAAGGGCTTTGACATGCAATCCACCACTATTGCTTTTGCAACCTCGGCCGACTCTGTTGGACCTTCCAATATCACTTCATCATGAACCTGTGTTCAAAATATCATTTTTTTCAATTTCAATTTCATTTTCAAGGTGATAATTATTGTGTGATTTAAGGTTTAGGATTTGACAAGTAAACCTGTAAAAGCAGCTTCCACCCAAGCTCTCTTAACCGAGCATTCTTAGATATTTCTAACATGGCACACATAGCAACGTCAGCAGCGCTACCCTGTTCATAATACTTACAATCAAAAACGATTTTGATTTCATATTATTTAAATAACTTTATGCAATAAAGATGCACTTTGGACACCTTTCGACCCATATGACCATTTTCTTTTAAGTTTCTTTCTCTTTTTTGCTTCAACATTATCCATAACACAAACCCATTAAAAAGCTAAGAAAGAAAACCTGCACGGGTGTATTTATGGCAGCCCGTTCAACATGACCTCTATGAGATGGAGGGGCGTTTTCTGTCCAGGGGAAAGTGCGTGCACGTCCCAATAATGTATATACACAACCAATTCTCCTAGCTTCCTTTTTACGTGCTTCTTGCCACCTAAGAACTTCTTCTCTATCACTATACCACCGAGCAACAGTTTCTTTTGCTTCTTTAACTGAAACCTGTACTTAAGAACATAATATTAATAATAAGCACGATCTTTAAATTGGTCAAATTGTTTACACGTTTTTGGTTTTACCTTCCAATCACGTGAAAGACCGACAGCAGTTTTGCCATATGCAATCGAAAAGTTGAGCATCTTTGCTTTTCTTCTTTCGGAAGCAAACATATCCTAAGCAAGGAAATGGCATGGTAATCAAATCGTTCATTCATTAACTTGGTGTTTGGATGTGCGGTTTCAAAGTAAAGGTTTATCAAATTAGTTCAAAAAAAAGAGTAAACAGTTATTTTAGGGGCAACCGGGCACGTCACGTCAGCGTATGTAGGTTGCAAGTCAGCCTTTTTAAAAAAATAAATCGAAAAATTGAAACACGATTCAAAAAACACCCCCATAAGGAAGTTAAAACTTGAAAGCAAAAAGCATAAAATTTGATAATGACATAATAAAATTGTGAAAAAATATAATCTCGGGGTTTACCTTTAGGAGAGGGACGGGGGGTTTTTCTTGACCAGGTTCGGGATGCCACTCTAGAAGAACCTGCTTACTGTCGATTGCCTCACGGATGTAAGGATACATATTCATTGCAGTTCTTGAATGGAAATCTCCACCAGCTTCAAAGGCATCCAACATGCTCTTACAGTTAGCAAGATGTGCAAGAATCCGGAGTTCCAACTATGAATATAAAAAACAATGCATCAATTGATCTGTGGAACCAGTTGAACTAATTAAAAAACAGTAATTTGCTATTTTACCTGCCCGTAATCAGCAACAATAAGAGAATTTCCCGGTGCTGCTATAAATGCCTGACGGATCTTGTATCTGTCCTTCTCTAAGGCAGGTTGATTCTGATTTTTAAAGAAAATATATCAACATTGATAGAAGTGACAACATGGACCGGGTCAGGCTGACCCGCAAACACTTCATTGTCCATTTATTTAAATTTTTATAGTTAATTACTATTACAAAAATATTATGCTAATAAAATTCTAAATCTTTGAATAAAAACGATTTACAAGGTACACACTAAACTATATTTTGGCTATTTCTAAGTTAACCCGTCTAAACATTTCCAGACTAAACACAATACAAATTGTCCCTTCCATCAGTAAATTGGTCAAAATTGCCAATTCTACTACTCATTAGCATCAGCCCACACCTAACACACAAAAAGACTACGTGATGCATTCTTTGGAAGGTTTTTGGATGTATACGTGTGATTATTAAGTCGTCATAATTTATTTTTTAAAGTGTTGGGCAAAACCAATTAAATATGGTTATAAATAACAGATATATACAAGCGCGTGAAGAATGGCTGAAAAAAGAATGTTATTGAAACACATGTAAGTTGCCTAACAACCTTAACTGTGCTCAAATCAACATCCAATAGTCTGCATAACTGATAGTAATAGGAAGATGAGTGAATTAAACCTGCAGATTCGGTCTTCTAGCAGATAGACGCCCTGTTTCCGTGTTGATATTTAGTGAACAATGAACACGCCCGTTTCTGCCAGATATATGGCTGCCCTGTTGAAAACAAAACCATGAATCTCTTTTCAGCAATAGTTAGAGACAAAGCATAAGCATAAATAAACTATTAACATCGTATAGACGTTTGGTCGCACCAGAGTAAAAAGAAGCCTTTTGTAGATTTGATTATGTTAAAGGCATGTATGGCATAAGTGAAATAATAGGTGGTGTTTGGATGTTCATTTTCAAAGTGATTCAGAAGCAGATAATTAGTTGTAATAAAACAAGATATAGAAAATACTCAAAACCGTGCTCGTTCATGCTTCTTTTATTTATTTATTTATTTTTTTGAAGATGTAATAAGCAAATTAATATATGTTTTGAGTGTTATTAGAATTACAGAAGTCAACTATTCAACGCCCAAAGAAAAAGAACCAGGGTTACAAAGCAATCTAGGGTGGCCTATAAACTATGACATGTTTTTTCGGCTGGATTTGGTATAAACAAACCAGATACGTACTTGGGTGACCTATAAAGTAATCTCAACACTATTGTTTTATTGTATTGTATCAGAACTAGAACTACTTAAGGATTTGAAAATAACCTGTAAAGGAAGAATGAAATTAGATATCAAAGAATCTATAGAGCAAACTTCACATAATGCAGCAATAGCATGACAAGCCTCATGTCCTTCAGAGCCCCCTCCAAATGCAGCATAAGCAGTGCCATAAGCAGAAGCTTCTGAATTATTATTATCAGCACAAGTCTTGGCCTTTGCCAGCTCAGCACCATCCAAATTATCGTCTTCTGCATCCACCTCCTCATCTATAAAATCATAATCCATAGATACCTTCCCTGCAAGGGTCTTTAAAACATCTCCACTAACAGAAGGCCATCCTGATGCAGTGTACGTTTCAGTTTGTAAACCCGAACAAATTGTCTTCAATTTGATTTTACGAAATTTCGTGGCAGTCTTCTTGCCTTCTTCGATTATATTATCAACATTTGGAACTTTAAACTCCTTCTCTAATGGCAGAGATTCACTTGGATCTTTGCTGCATAAGATTATAGTAAAGAAAAACAATTATTGTAAATCGATGAATCTATGTTCATGAGATTAAAAAAAACAAAACACAGCCCACTATACTAAGAATAATTTATTACTACCCGTTTTACAAATTTTTAGTCCAAATTATAATAGTTTATTAATTAGATAATGTTTACCTGTTTTGAATGCCGCCAAAAAAGAGCTGGCGTAGCTGTGTATCACTACCGACATTCATAAACTTAGCATCTGCACACAGCATTGATGCCCAGTTACGGAATCTATCAGCCGCTCTCTGCTGTTCAGCTTTAGCCACTTTTTCAATCTCCATAAGATAGGCTCGATCAACAAGCATCCCCTCAGTTTCCATATTCACCAAAAGCTCACCAAACGGGCGCCAATATTGTTCATAAAAGTCAAACAACGTCCCTTTTGTAATCCCGTTGAGTTTCCACTCCCTATCCGATAATTTACTTTTTAATCTTTCATAAAGCTTCAGAGTGCTTATTGAATCTAAAGCTGAATAACAAACCCATGCTTCACGTTCTACCCTTTGCAGCTCTTCAACGGGAGGAATAATCACAACTTTCCCCTCCTTGCCGTCTTTTTTTAGTTTTTTTCTCCCAAAAATCGTTTTCATTGATACTTTCCCGATTAATTCTTCGTTGGGACCTAAATTAGCTCCCGACATAATTCCTTTTGAATCACTAGTAAGTGCTTCTAGAGAATACCCACCCGACATTCGTCTTGAAGAATCCCATAATCGGGCCATGTGCATTGTATCAGCATGAAAACCAGAGAGTTTAAGACCGTAATTCTCTATAACATGGTTATCAAAGCTATAGTTGTGCCAAACCTACATAAAACAACATATAACACACCTTTTCTTTTTATAAAGAAACAAATATTTTTCTTGTTTTCTGATATAGGTAAACTGAAAAGATTAGATAAGAAGGTCTAGTAACCTTTTTAATCGAAGGGTCTTCAAAAAAGGGTGAGAATATATCCAATATACTCTGACCACCACCATCTAAAACATCAACCCAAATACAAGATTTTCCATTTGCATAATCCGCTTCATGCCCAGAATAAATGCTGAAGCATATAACCTCTCCATGATCAACAGGTGTTTCTTGTTTCACATCAATTGCAGCCACCTGAGAATTAGATAATCACAAGTAAGTTAAGAAGACCAATCAGCACAATAAACACACACATTATATGTGTGCATAGGTGGCAACTTTGATGTCTCTACGGGTAAACGGGACAATTTGGGTTATACTTTATCTCTAACAGGTCAAATGGGTAATATTTAAAAAAAAAAAGTTAAAAATGATTATGGGTTAACATATTAAGCAGGTTGAAGTCACCTAAAATGTATCCAAAAGGCATAAAAAATCCTGAATCAATTTATTTCATTAAAAATTACATTATCATAATTATAGAACAATGGTTTCTCCTAATCAAATTTAAATCATCATTTGTTTCTATGATTTCAAAAAAATAAAGCGTTTGCAGGTCAGACCAGCCCTGTTATGACCTGACCATAAAAAATTGCTAGTTTGGCCCGTTACTCAACCTGCCCCGCCTACCTATTTTGCCACCATTTATTTATAGAATATATGTAAACAAATTATCCAAAGCATTATACATGCCTCGGTATCACAAGCATGGACTAGATGGCGGTACTGTGTCGTGAGCTTTGTAACTACTTCTTTGGCTACGGAGATGTTATCAACTACAAGAACCTTGTCATAAATGCTCATAAGCCTCTCTTTTATATTAGTGTCATACTTCGAATCTATCGGTACAATGTATGTTTCATTCAAATCATCACCATCATCAACCAATTGGTTCCACGATTTCAAGTCCTTTCGGTAGACCCCACCCACGGGTGTATCTTCCAAAACCTTTTTCTTTGACTCTTGAGGTTTTTTACTGTAATTCACGTTAGATGGTTGGCTCGGGAACTTATTATGTTCACTTATGTCTTTTGTCTTGAGTATACTCGATCGCAAGTCCTTACGGTGGAACCCATTCACACTTGTATCTTCCGAAACCCTTTTCTTTAACTCTTGATGTTTTTTACTGTAATTCCCGTTAGATGGTTGACTGGGGAACTTATTATATCCACTTATGTCTTTTGTCTCATGTATACTCAATTGCGCGAACTTACGGTGGACCTCACTCATAGGTATATCTTCTAAAACCTTTTTCTTCGACTCTTGATGTTTTGTACTGTAATTCCCAATAGATGGTGGTTGACTTGGGCACTTATTATATTCACTTATCTCTTGTGTCTCATGTATACAGGGCTCTGTTATTACAGATCCTGCGTACTGAACATTAGGGGCCACAAGGCTTGTTGTTTTACTAGAAATGTATGTGTTTTCTTTGTCACTTCTCAATGCTTGGGTTGCTTGATGCCAGGTTAGTGGTTGGGAATCTTTTTTTATTAAAGAAGTGATGCATGTATTTCCGGAGACTCCATCTTTACTGCAACGTCGGACCATCCGAGCATATGAATTACCTTCTTTTGATTCTACATGAAGCCTAAAGTCAGCATATGATGGATTGTGTGGCGTATTATCGTACCTTTGACTTCCATCAAAGGGCACGGAACTGATATTCGACCATGAGCTATATCCAAATGGGCTAAAAACCATCGTGATATTGGAAAAACGGTCTTTTTTATTATGAGGATTTTGAACATTCCACCTGGAATATAGATCAGATAACCAAAAAGTGCGTAAGAAGAAAAGGTGATGTGATGCTTCCATGAAACAAAGCTTCCGGTGTTTGTATCCCTCAACTAATAATTGAAACACAAAATTACGATTTGGCCTTTTCTTGTGTTAGGGGTCAGGCAATAAATTTACTAGTAACCACATTAAAAAAACATATCCCAGCTATCTGTTTATTTAGGGTCGTTTTACATGTAAATCCTTAAATAATCAGAGTTCACCAAATACTCAAAAAACCGGTTATTCCTCATCATATAATCGTCTCCAAAGAGCAATGCCAAACACCCCCTACAGCTATAGAGAATTATTCAGCTACACATTTGTCTAATAATCATTTTCTTCTTTCTTCCAGCAAATTCTTAACTACTTCTCTGAATGTTAATCTGAGTGAAGAGCATAACAATAATAACTCTCACTCACAAAGATATTATATCTGCTTATTGGGACTTTTGTTTATATGCACATCCAAACACCCCAAAATAAAATTAGATACTACATTCACAAAGAAATTCAACAATAACAGATGAACCCCTGAAATACATACCACAATTGCAGCACAAGAAACAAAAGACCCATATGATTGAAACCTAAATTAACTCTTTGAAATTAAGATAAACAGCAGCTGGAGAGAACACAAACCTGTAAAGGGAATTACTGGGAACGGAAGAACTAGACAAGGACCGACAAGAAGAAGAAGAAGAAGCAGTGGAAGAAGACGAACGAGGGCAAGAATTGCAAAACCACAAATAAGGAGGGGGTAACTTGAAAGTATTGGTGGGTGTGGTGAAGGCTATTGCCATTCTTGTGTCTGGAAAACGAAACCCAGGGAGCCCCAGCTTCTTCTTGCAGAGTGTGATAGCAGCCGTCTTGATAAGCCTTTTGGTGGTAAAAGGTTTTAGGGTTTTTTAAGGGTTTTTATTTCTTATTGTCTGCAACTGAAAACCCCATGTTGCTGTGAGAGAGGGATTGAGATTCGGAGAAAGACAACAATTTTTGTGAATAATTTCATGGCTGGATTGTTTGTCGTTTTTAGAGTATAAAATTCACTTGATGAACCCTTTAACGAGAAGGTTTTCATTTTCTTGGACAAAATATTCAAAACATTTTGTTTCCTATTTTTTTTAGTAAATAAAAAAACACTCACACTTTTGACCATTTTTAATACCAAGTTGTAACTACAAAACAGAAAAAGAAATTCTTATAACTGGTATAATACCCGTACGGTGTTCTGGTGGATTTTAAAAACTATTATATTTTACCTTCTTTTATACATAGTCTCACCAGAAAGTATAAAAGTTTGAAAACATCATTTTATAAAATATATATAAGTAAAAAGAAAACAACATAAACGATCTCGAATTAATAAAAATTGTACTTAATGACATGTAATAAATAAAAAACTTATTTTCGAAAAATAGAAAACCAAGATAACACTTGATATCTGTATTTGGCGTCTCCAACGTCGATGGTTCCAAATGATCTTGGTTAATTCCATTGCAATCACCTTTCAAAGATAAATAAATTCCATTGTCCAGGTAGTATTATTCAAAGTGTCATCATTTTTTAAAAGGCAAATACACATACATCTTATTCACACATATGTACATGACTTGTAGCAATCCTATCTTTCATTGATGTCATCAGGGCCGGCCCTGAGCATGGGCAAGCGGGGCGGCCGTCTAGGGCCTAAAAAATCTAGAGGTCCATTTTTATCAACCTATGTTTGTATATATATTTATTTTGTGATAAATTTAGTTTTGCAGTAATACAATCGTTAAGAAAAAACGAGATAAAAAAATAAAAAGATGCATTAAAAATAATAAAGCAAGTAAGCAACGTTCAAAATTTATATGTTCATTGATCCTTATTGTTCACCCTTCTTCCTCGTTGTAGCTATTAACCCTCCCAAAAGCACAATCAAACTTTCAGTTAAGTTTCCTCTATAAATCAAGAAGTTCGCCAACAAAAGCGGTTTCTTCCTATAATGGCATCGATGTGGTAACATTTTGCTTCTCGACTTCCACGGTAAAAAATTTCACCAGGTCCGGCTACACAAAGGTTAAATCACGGGTTTCTTTCGCCACCGATGGCTCGAACAAAGATTAAATCTTTCAAAATAATAAAGTAGGAGATAAATGAGAAAAATGACTAGGGGAGTGATTTTTTTAAAAGTTAACTTATGTATTTTGATTATATTTTAATAATTTTAGAGATTGCCCTTTTTTCATTTTTGTTCAAGGCCTCATATATGTTTGGACCGGTCCTGGATGTCATTAACCCAAATCTTGATGGTTTCTTTTTGTACCTCTTTCAGCTAGAACATAAAATAATATGTCGTGACAAAAAAATCCATATCAAATTAAATTGTTTAAAATTAATATCGATTAAAGTCTTGTAGCCAGGTTGCTTCAATGCTTCTGCTTGCACCATTAATTTTGGTTATGGTATGTAACAGGTGGGTTGATAGATGGTGCAGGTCCCCTGTTATAAGTAGCTAAAAATGGTGTCTTTTTTTCTTTTGGTTTGCTGCTTGTAAATCACCGTTCCTTCTTGTTTTGGTTAAAATTGGTAATATAAGGTGTGCGTGGCTTTAAAAATTCTATGTTCATGTAAAAAAAGGATTCACTTCAAAACAACACCTAGATGGAAGTAAATATGCTTTAAAATACACCCATTTGATAAATATGTTTTTAACTACATCACTACGGTAAAAAATGAAAAAGAATACTGGAATAAAGAAAATCAAAGTAAAAGTATATATTATATTGTTTAGACATCAAATTGTCATTGTAAACACGCAATTCATACCCCACACCACAAGATTTCTTATCCCACTTTTTCCATTCCTTTGAACACTCGATCACCATCTCGGATGATCCTGCTCTCAGAAACCTTCTCGATAATTAGAAAGTTTTTAAAACTGATCAGTGGTAAACCACCTAGCTTTCTCACCATACTCTGTAAAAGTTACGGTCTTTTAATGTCGATTATGAACAAACATAGTCGTTTCGTTTCCCGACACTTAGTTCGCCGTCCATCGCCCTCCACCACCTCAAATCCAACGATTCCGACACCTCCCCCTCCATCCTTCACTTCATTTTCTTCTAAACGGTCGTATTCAAGAGCTACAGTGGGATTTGCTTTCTTTCTTCACAAATGTAATCAGATCGGTGCTTCTTTTGAAATATCCGAGCTTCATAACTTGTTTGTCCAACTCTATTTTGTTACATGTCATTTTTTGTAGTAAATCCATGAGTTAGCTCATCTTTAATCGCATCTTCTTGCAGATTTGGGCTCGATATATGCACAAAAAATCAAAAGCTTAATTACACTAACAAACAGAGAATGGAAATTTCAGACGTTGGATCATCATATTCAGATCCATTAACATCTATAGCATTGCTTCATCAAAAGGATATATACCTTTGTTTCCTCAATGGTGACATCCATAATCTTGTCATATTGTTTAAGAAAAGAAACCGAAGTTCATACCATTATTAGCCTTTTTAGTAAAACATCTCCAAATTTCACTCCAATTAGAAGAGATAAAAGAACTGAACATGTTTTTTGTTTCTTGAAATATTGATCTGGAACTTTTCGTTGAAAAGAGTGAATAAACTTTCATCTCTTTTTCTTCTGAAAAGAACGAAGGTGCATCTGATTTTGAATTACATATACTCTGTAAACTGTGTTACAAGAAAGGGGAAGTGCTTAATAATCTTCAACACGTATTCTGCATTGTTTTGAAACTTCTTGATCTTTGGGTTACAGTGGAATATTGGAAGTTATAGATCTTCGTCACATTTATAGAATAATTATCTAAGCAGTTAATGAAATCAATAAACTTTAATTTTGAAAGATTGGATAAGTGTGTGTACATTTTCCAGAGTTTTTTTTAAAAAATTACATGAAATGCGGGAGAAAAGCAATTTAAAGTTCAGCTAATTTGGCAATATATATATAAAATATGAAAATAATCATTTAAACATGTTTTTTATTAAATGAAAATGACGTATGTTTCTCGTAACACTTATCTTAGGTGCTTAATAAAACGAATGTAGTCATCTTAATATCTATTCATAGAGAAAGTACGTAAGTATGACATCATCGCTGATAAAAGTATACATCATATATGCTCTTTTTATAATTAGAAAACTATGAAAAACCTTTTTACAGTTTTTTATGTCATTTATTATGAACGAACTTGCTTTTTTAATATTCTTTTAAACGTTCTTATAACAAAATAATTAGTTTCATCAAGTTCGTAATTTTTATAAAACAAAATTGAACATGTATGAAGTAATTTTACAAATAGAAATGAATATGTTTTACTAACATGGCGGATGACATGGATTACATTTGTTTTGAAAAAAGCAAAATAAAATTTTAAATTAAATATATTTCTTATTTATATACCATAATTATTAAAACCCCCTCCTCCCTCTCTTTTTGATTTACGTTCTCCAATCCGGAGATCTACAAGCATCATGTTGTCTTCAAATACCCCCACAATCGACGAATCAAAACAGGATCAATCCTACTCTTGTTCTTATGCTCAAAAGTTTCTTCAAATATGTGTTTCTATTCGCAAATTTGTTTTCACAATTTTACATATCTGTTCCTGCGATTTGAGGGTTTCAAAGATGTTTTTGCTCTTGTGATTTGAGGTTTTTAAAAGGTCTTTTTTCATAGTAATGTTCTTGTTACAGTTATTGGTTTAAATATGAGTTAAAGTTATAGAAGTGCAGCAATACTTTCTTTGTTAGTACCAGATTGAGTACGCAATAATAAATGTTTGTAGAAGGGGGGTTGAATACAAACTTTAGCTTTTAAAAATTAAAGACACACTGATATACTTTTATATAA
>JAUEJL010065703.1:0-13251 GCA_032274825.1 Drosophyllum lusitanicum | reverse complement strand
AGATGGCCGGATATATAATATATAATGAGCTAGCTAGCAAGGTATGCAGTCAACAAACCAAAGGACAACATCTACAGGAAGCTTCACAAGACTAACGGCAAGATTTGCAAGTAGCGCACAACAAATGCAGCAAGGGCATATGCAACTCAACACTATCCTGCATAGTGCATATATATATATATATATATATATGCACGCACGTACACACGTGTATTAAAGCATGTGTTAGTATTAGTACTGTTGATAGAAAAAAAAACAAATATATATTAAACACATGCATATTCATATATACGATATATATATGAGATGAATCTGATCATTGCATAACAGTACATACACTAGAAAATTAATGATCGATATATAGCATCAAATTACATGTTGGCGTTTAAAACCCTAATTAGTAATTAATAACAAATTAATTCAATTCCTTCTTTTCAGATCGGTCCGTATATATATTAATCCTCGATCTAACTACATCCATATATTTCCTTCTTCAATTCGACCAGTACGTCTGCTTAATTAACTAAGAAACAAAAAGTATTTCAAGTATGAAAATCGACACTTAATTACGTACTGCATGCATGTGAAATTGTGAACCCTAAAATAATAATATTTAAATTAAATAATGACACAGAATCGAAACAAATTATTTAGTAAAGACAATTAGATGAAGAACCGGGCCGGCAGCAGGAGTAGGTTAATTTGGCAAATGTACGTACCCAATCACAAAAACGATAGCACCGATGATTGAGAGTACTGAGGCAACCAAAGCGAAGGGCAAGCTTATCAAGAACGCCAATGGCCTGCAACCCATCCTTAGTAATTATTGATCGGGTGTTGTTTTTTAATTAATTAATTATTATTTGCATGATGATTAACTGAATTTTCTCATCCACGAAACCCTACCCCTCCTTTTGAAAGGATGACCGCTATTTACGGCTTTTAATTCCAACCGTTTTTAATGGCGGTTTCCGGCGTTAATTTGTATTCGAGTTGGATTTGATTAATTATGAAAAGCATTGGACTTCTCAATTCTCACGAAATTTTTCCCGGGGGCAAGTCTCAAAAGCCTTCTTTTTCAATTTTGTAAGAGGGTGTTTGAGATTACGTTTAAATATTGATTATTTGATTATTGTAATTTGAAATCGCAGATAATTAGTTTAAGGTATTTGAGATTGTGTTTTCAGAAATCAATTATTCCAAAGTGCAGTTTTGAAGGATATACTTTTGAGTTGTTTTTCCAAACTGATTATTTGATTAATTATTGTAATTTTACTCTTTAAAAATCAATTAATCTACTTTGATAAGCACTCAAAAAACTGATTATCTGATTATTGCAATATGAAACAGCATAATCAAATCCAAACACTATTATTCAGTAGCGCGTTCTGTTACAGTTGATTATCTAATTCTGATTATTTAAAACGCATAATCTATTTTCAAATCGCAATCCCAAACACCCCCTAAATCTCTTATCAAACAACTCGACTTATCTTATATTTTAAGGCAAATTAGTGCAACAAAATAGGATAAGAAATGGTTCATTTAAACTCTAAACTTTGTATTTAAAAGTGGTTAAACCCCTTAACTATTTTAATAAATTGTTTTAGAAATCACTAAACTTTTTACAATCAATTGTTTTAGACACTTAACCTTCTATAGTAGGTTACTTAACTTTTAAAAACAATTTAATCCCTGTAATTATCTCATAAACATTTAAATCTTTGAACTTTAACTCATGAATAACATAATTCTTAAACTTTATTTACACTAACAAAACATACTATCATACTACCTCCTCAACCGGTTACCCTAGTTTAGTTTTTTCTTTTGACTTTTTCTAGAAAAATGACGAGCCATATGTTCATTGTTTATCAAACCATACAAAAGTTCAACGATTTGTGTTTGGCTGATCATCTAGGTTCACCTTCAAATCAAGCCATGAAGTGTTTTCCAAAACGATATATCTTATTTGGGTTCTTCATTGTGCAAGATCAATATCTCCACAACCTATCCCAAATGTGTTCCAAATTGATCCGTACAAAAACATCTTCAAAAGGTTTGATTATGTAAAGGTTGAACTAGTTCTTGTTCCTATATGCGATTGGTGTTTCCATTCAATCTTCTGATGCAATTAGGGTTCGTCATGATCATTTGGGTTCACTTTCTTCATGCAAATTTGATTTGGTTTCTTCGTCTTTTAATCAACTACAATTTAAGTTCCAATTATGGTTTCTTCATTTGCAAATTATGCGAGGTTTGTGTTTTAGTTTCAATTCTGGTGACTTGTGTGTGGTTTGTGTTCGAGTTTATACGATTTATAGAATTTGTTACCAATCTTTCATATGTGATTCAACCTTTGCAATCCGCAATTTAGGTTTTCAAGCTGATGTTTTGAAATCGATGTTTTGATGTTCATTTGCAAAATCAATGTGCCTGTGGTTTGGGTTCTCATATTCGATGGTTACAAATCTTGTTCTTGATTTAGGGTTTTTCTTGTTCCATTAAATTGATTCTCTCAAATTTATGGTTTTTTTACTAGAAAATGAAGATTGGGAAAGCACACTTGAATATAGGGAAGAACATAATAATTAGAAAAGAAAAAAAAAATACTAGAAATAACCCGCAACTTGTTGATGTGGTAAGCACTTGCATACAATGTACCAAAAAAACAAAAGTTCATTGCATTATTTAGAAAATTTTAAAGTTTATTACATACAATGACATTTTAGACAAAGTTCAATGCATTTTGTCGAACATTTCGCTTTATTTTATTATTTAACAACTAGTTACAAACCAATTGTTAACTTATTTATTTAAATTATTTTATATATTTTATTTATGCTTTATTATATGTTAAATGCTTTAGGTTTGTTAAAGGTTTTCCTTGTGTGTATGGTCATTCAACCAATATATATACACACACAACATTTTATATATCTTGGATTATTCGAATATTATAATTATTCATAATAAACTTATTGATTCTAGCCAAAATTTGTTCAATTTTTTTAGAAGCAGAAAAGATATATTATTACGAGCCGTCTTAAAGATTGAGACATCATAGTACAAGGTTTTAAGATACAATTAAAACCGAAACATATTGTTGGGTAGATCCTAACAACTAGAAATGAAATTTTAATTTATTATGAGCTTATTTAAAAATTTTAACAAGCCTATATGCTAAAAAAATAAATATATTAAAGCAAACACCTTCTGAAATTAGCAAAGGTGTCTAAAGTATTCATTGCTCCCACTATCTCTCTCCACAATCACTTACTTCTCCCCACTAAACGCACACCGCTTGCCCCATCACCGGCAACCGCTATATCAATGAAAATTTTGAGGTTTTGTTGTGAATAGTAGGGAAGATTTAAGACAAATATTGTTGCACAACATTTTAGTAAAAACATCATCAAATAGCTTATATATTCGTTTGGTAAAAAACGTTATAGTATGCATAACATTTGTTGAATAACTCTTATAATAACTATTGTTGAAATGTACACACGTCCTCAATAAAATATCAAACTTCCTCAAAAAAGATATATATAAATAAAATCTAATCTAAGAGAATATACGACTATCAACAAGTTTTTTCTTAAAAAATCAATCGGTTAAAGTCTGAATTCAATCACGTAAAAACATACAAACACATGGGAACTGCTAGTAGTAAATTTGACGGAAAAAAAAGAAAAACTAAAAATATATAGCTTCCGTTATCAGTTCATCACGATGACGAGCCTTGAGGCCCATTAAGGGTAAAGAAACTAAATGTATAAAGCTTTCGTTATCACGATGGCGACCCTAGTGGCCCATTGAGGCCCATTTATCCAAATATAGCACTGGGAGACGAAAAGAGTCTGGAAATGAAGAGGTTCCCAAAATAGTATTTGCGTAATAATTTGGCAAATATGCAGTCCCGTCACACTAGTCTAGTCCCGAAGCACAACAACGATCAGAACCCCATCAGAGACCCGGTCGATCGTTGAATCCACATCTAATCGTCGCCGATGGCTACCAGCAACTCTCACGCTCAAGGATCATCGGCTCCGGCGAAACCAGGGCTTCGAAAGCCAGTTTTTGTTAAGGTCGATGATCTTAAACCTGGAACTGCCGGTCTGACGCTCATCGTCAAGGTTTTAAGCTCCGAAATTGTGCTGCAGAAAGGACGTGCTGCGTCTCCTAGTCTTCGTAATGTTCGCATTGCTGAATGTCTCGTCGGTGATGAAACCGGCACCATTCTCTTTACAGCTCGGAACGATCAAGGTAACTCGAATCGTTTTTTTCTTCTTGTTACCATCAAAATTTTATGTTACTTGAGTTTAACTTACTGTTTTTAAAACCCTAGAATGTATTATGTTACATGTTATGAGAAATCAAACTTTTGTTAACCCTAGGCATGATTTTATCATACATCGTTCATGTTTAGGGTTTTATCGACTGAAGATGTATATTCATGACGCAAACTGTGGTCTTGATGTTTTAGTTGTTTGTTACTACGTATTACCGTCAAATTGTAAAAAAAAAGTCTACGTTTGACTTTTTTGGGTCAATGGAGTTTTTTGATTTTACTTCTTACTCTAGAACTGATAACTTTGGAATCAATATAATTTACTAGTAGCCTTCACTGTATAACAATTCATAGATAATAGAAACTGGGAATCAGAAATAAAACCAAACTACATGAGACCGTTTTTGTGTATTTTCCTTCTACAGTGGATCTTATGAAACCTGGTGCTAGTGTCATCATTCGAAATGGAAAGATTGACATGTTCAAGGGTTCGATGCGGCTTGCAGTTGACAAGTGGGGTCGTATTGAGGTAACTGATCCTGTCACTTTTGAAGTTAAAGAGGAAAACAATCTTTCTCTTGTGGAGTATGAGCTGGTAAATGTTGCTGAGTAGGTAACTGGCAGATGGTATTTATTAATGTTTGCTTATGACCTTAATTATTCTGATAGGCTGTTTTACTATGGTGTGGACCAGAATACAAAGAAAGGTCTCTTTGCTTTGTTATGAAATATATATTATTTTGGTTGGGTTTTTTTTCAGGGGAAGGTTTTGAGTATCCTGTTTATAATACCATGTTCTTATTAGATCTTCATTGTTCTTATTCCAATTTCCTTCTTCTTGTTGTTTTGGTAACCATGAATGGATTTATATATAAAAATAATGCCACAGAGACAACCAGGTGGTGAAATGAACGTTCTACTCGCCATTTTTTATACTATTTGCGTGCATAAAGGCTAAAGCACACCTGGAGGCCAACGACACTTGCTGTTTGTATAATACAAACATCAGTTAAATTTGAATATGATTTATGATTACATTAGCTGGCTATACAGTATAGAAAGGTGTATTTATGGAGCTATAATAGATTAATTTGAACCTCTTGTTGATGGGAATGTCTTCGATAAAAAGACTTGACTCTGTCAAGAGCTTCTTCAAGAGAGGACGGTTCTGCAGCAAAAGTTATACGAACCCAGTTTTTCAGACCCACTGTAAGTCCTGCAGAATCGAAAAGTTTTACATATATGTAAGCTTCTTGTACAAAATTTTGATGTATCTGAAAGAGTTTCAATTTGTGTGCTTATCACCTGGAAGAAGGATTACAGATTCTTCTTTGGCTAGCTTGAAACAGAAGTCAATATCGTCATTAATATCTTTCAGTAAAGAAACATTCAGTTTGACCTAAATTAACCAACACATCAAACACAAAATATTAACAAGTCTTGCAACACTTTGAATAATGTCGCATTGAATTTAAATCGGGTCAGCCAAATCTTTACCATAACAGCCATAGCTCCTTGAGGTTTTTGGGGGCACGATAAGCAAGGGATCTCTTTGATTTTCTTGAAACAAATATCTGAGGTTTGCTTCAGTATGCTGAGAGTTCTTGTGAAAAACACTTCTTTTGTGTCTTCAAGGATGCGAGGAACCGCTGCCTGAAACACCAAAGAGGTTTTTTAGTTCTTTTGCTCTATGAGTTGCTACTTTTGTCTTATTTAAACCTAGAAATCTTTCTGAAAATGGAAATTAGGTGACTTCTTAACTTGCACAATGTGAAGGTTGGTCCTTAAATATACACAATTGGGAAAATCGGACCTGTATAAAGGTTGCTGGACCACCACATATATCGAAGTACTTCTTTAGGCGCTCAACAGTCTGAAAAAAGAACAAAAATGAATTTTTGGAATTTTACATGGTTGTAGCTGATATCTAAAGATGATGGAAAGTTGTTTCCTAATGATTTATTTTTTATTCCAATCTATTTCTTAGTACCTTCGCATTTGTGAAGATGCCATTAGGATCACTAGTGACAAACCACCCAAGTCTCCAACCAGGCACTAGCCATCTTTTTGACAATGAACCAAGTGTAATAACAGGAACCATGGACCCAAAAACGCCCATAGGCACAAATGGGTTTTCCCCAAATGCTAAATGCCCATAAACTTCATCTGCTACAACGAGAATCTTGTGCTTCTTTGCAGTTTCAGCAATCTAATAATAACCTCAAAATGAGCTCTCTAATAGTTTAGCAAGTCACAGGAAGGTGTATGTATGCATATTACCTTCTTTAGATGTTGATAACTATAGACATTGCCACAAGGATTCCCAGGGTTTATTATAACAATAGCAACAGTATTGTGGTCTGCTAATGCATCAACTGCATCCAAGTCAACCTCCCACCCCTTGTCCGGAAGAAGGTCAAAATGTCGGATTTCCACATTTCTAAAAGCTGCACAAAGCTCGTAAATTGGGAATCCTGGTTTTGGTACCAAGATGTTTGCATTCGGTCTAGCTAGAATTGATATTGCAACTTCTATGGCTTGTGTGCAGCCTGCTGTTATGTACACATCATCTGGTGATAATTTGTATGGAAGATTTATGGATAAATATTCAGATATTGCCCTGATAACACCATAAAACAAGAACAAAACTAAGTCTTAGGTCACTTGAATCCAGTCCACTTCTCATAGCAAATTTACAAGAAACTGTGAGCCACAAGAAAGAAAAAAGGAAGAAAAAAAAAACATACTTTCTTGTTTGAGGGAGACCAACAGTAGGTGAATAGCCATTGAATTTCTGGGATTCAAGAGTTTGAACCACAGAATCTTGAACAACAGTGGTGGTGGTAAAGCAGGAATAGGAAGTTGGGTCTCCCATCCCTAAAGAGATTACCCTCTTTCTGTTATCTTCATCAATACTTGCCATCAGAATACCAAGAATACCCTTTATAGTCACATTTGTTGGTGTCTCCATTTTCACAGAGCTAAGGGTATTATTGCATCTACAGCAACACTCTTATATATGCATGGGATTAGCGAAGAGCAATGTGAATTATGAACTTGACCAGTTGGGCACATGCATATGTACACTTGCCCAGTTGGCTTTCAACCGTGAGCTTCTTGGTAAGGGCCTAAGGGGATTGGGTCATTGGGACCAATGAATGGGTAAATTGGGAGAAGTGGTCCTTCAGTACTCTGGTTTGTGTGGTGTGCGGTTCCCTACACAATGTTTGATTAAGAGGCATTTGGACTTTTAAGTGATTATGTATGATTGAATAATCATAATCACATAATCAAACTATGGAGTATAACGAAATGGATTGCAAAAAAATAATGCTTTGTAGTGTTTCTGTTGTTTAAAGTTATGACAAAAGACTATCACCTTGAAAATACAATACCAAACACATACCCATATAAAACCTATAACCATGAAAATGCATGTAGAAACTTTACAAGTATCGGTTCATAACGAGTATATTTCTAGTTTACCGTCATAAATTGATTGTCTTATAAACTATCTTACGGATTGTAAAACAATGAAAACCTCATCAGTATTATGAATTACATCGATCACTACAAGTATTACGAAAAAACATAACGAAAAACCTTAATGGATTATGGTCTATCTACACAACGAGTCTAGATTATCAAACCTAAACCCTAATATCATTTTATGAATAACCCTGATATACATGATACCCACAAGTGACAAAAATCCATATCCAATGGATCGTGAATAATGCAAAAAATGTGTTGTTCATGCTTCTGGACATACATATATAGGTGATAGTACGGGTCAGTGGACGAATATGCTTTTTAAGTATGCGTTTAGGTGACATTTGAGAAATAGTGTGTGTAATATACTAATGAAATTGTAGAATCTTAATTGTATTAAGTATCAATGAAATTGAAGCAAACACCACAATGACATAAGATGTATAAAGGTGAAAGAAGAATGATAATTACGAAATTGTGAATGCTTAGTTTATTAGGGTTTGTAGACATGTATATATACACATAAGGTATTTACTAAGCACACCATGTACTTTCACTAATGTTAATAACAATATTAAACTTAACTAAAATATAAATAGATACAACTTTAAGTTTTAACAGAAATAATAAAAATGATCACTAACATCTACAATTAACTAATTACCCATATTCATTTGTGGATCTAGATAATATACACTTAAGCTTATATAAATGAAATATCACATGGTTAATTTTAGAGTTCAATTTATCAAAATGTATTCAATTTGATATGTTTTGTTATTGTGTGTATTGAATCTTAAAATTTTCTTTTGTACGTATCAAACTTTTAATTTGTTGCTATTGTATCTATTTTGGTTATAAATTAATAGAAAATTTTAAAATACGATACACACAATAACAAAATATGACAAATCGGATATATTTTGGTGAACTAAACCATTAATTTCAATTCGGTAATTTACCCAATTCCTGTCTTTTAACGAAATTCCTCAATTACTTTGAATACGATACATGCCAAACAAAAAGATGATAAACAGGAATTGTTTAAGCTTATATAAACCAAAATTTGCTTATATTTTCTTTTCCATAATTATTATAAACTTAACTATTACTTGATATTAATAGTTTCTTGGTTTTTTATATAACTAGCTTAGTAGCAGTAAGAAAGATCATTCTACCATAATTCAATTATAAATACTAAATAATATTAACTATTACCTTAATTTCACATTGTTCTTATTGTGTATTTAAGAAAAAAAATATTTTTTTATTATATGTAACATAAATTCATTTATTTTAAATGATATACATTTAATAGCTGTCTAAATTATATGATGTGACACCAGATTCTTTTATGTTAATGGTGTGTCGTGTTACAAACTGTAGAGAGTTACTTACATACAACGACAAAAAAAAAAAATCAAAGTTATATTGCATGCAATGGAAATTCTATTTCTCAGCTTCTTACATGTAGTATTAATTTTGACTAAATTTTTCTATATACAAATGAAACCCCGATCAATTTTGTTAATTGTACTACCTCAAAAAAATTTCTCTTAATCCGCCACTCTAGCTATTGATCTATCTCATCCCGTTAAAGCATGTAAAACAATAATAGTATTAATTAAAGAGCTAGTTAAGGTATATATATATATGTTATTGGCGAAGTTCATAAATCATAATATATATATCGTATGCTATACATACATACATACATATATATATATATATATTTATTTATTTATTGAAGGAAATATATCGAGCATACGTACCTTAATGTGAAATTATATATATATGAATCTGCGTTTGCTAGCTTCCGAATCCAGGAAATATGCAGGTATAAATGTTCATCTCCAAGGGATTGTATTACATGGTGTATATATATATATAGGTATAAGAGGGGGGGGGGGGGGTTCGATAATCGTTGAAGATAACCTCCACGACATTTGGGAAGGACTGGATAACGTTTCATCCCTCCAAATCAACCATGATGACTCACCACAGTTATCCTTCACGTCTCTACCTAGCTAGCTTCTTCAATTTATTCATCTTTTGTTAAAAAAATATATACTTATTGTCTATTACATTATTACAGGTAAATAAATAAATAGAATATACAAATCTCAGATACGTTAACGAACAACGTTTGACCAATTTGCATCAAGTATATGCATGACGTGTAAAGTCTCTAATTAAAATGTTTAAATATAACCTTTTTAATTCATACAAAAACTAGTGACGAGTTGTAAAATTATAACAAATTAAGGGAAAACTGTTTGAGAATGTTATGAATTTTAGTTAATTTATCATTGTATACAATCAACATTAATTTTTTTTTAATAATACAACCAATTTGCTTATTCCTCCAATTATATACAAGTTTACCTTTGACAACCAGTAATCACCTGGTTGACCTTGTTTTCTTATTTCTTTTACTTTTATATTCTTAAAAAATATGAAGATCTAGGTTTGGGTTGTACACTTAGTGGGATTTAGAGGTACAATATGAAATCTAACAAACAAATGGAAAAACCTAATCCTTTCTAGATCTCTCCCTTCATTCTTCATATCGTTTGTAAGTGATAGAATTACATTAATCTTTCTAGATCTCTCCTTAATTGGATGAAACAAGCACCACAACGACCACGTTTAAACAATCACCATCGCCGGATTCTAGTCCAAATCACCATCAATACCGCTAATTTCTGGTTCAAAACACCACCACCAACGATCTCGTGTTCAAACTACCACCACCGCTGCCAATTTCTAGTTCAAACCACCACGCCGCCGTCGATTTAGGGTTTGAACAAGTAGTTCCCTTCGATCTCATTCATCTTCAAGTTCATATTGTATATTAGGGTTTGTCATGTGTGATTATGTTACACATGGTATTCATGTGCGATTTTTGTTACATTTCTTCATCTTCATTAGTTTAAGATTTAGAGATTTGTTTGCAGATCTAGAAACGATTTGGATTCTAAGGTTCCTCATCTCCACTATTTCATGTTTAGTGGTCTAGGTTTCAAATCTGGGCTTTAGGATGAAATAACAATATTTGATTACAGGTATGAATTTCAAATTTGGGTTTATAATCAATTTAGAGATTTGGGTTTATACTCAAATATGCTTGAATGGTTTTTGTTTATGATTGAATGAGTTTTCCATTCCAAGTAGAACAAATTGATTTTTGCTTAAATTAGGTTTGTGTATACTTGAATGCGTTGTCTATTTTAGATGAACAACAAGAATAAGATAATTCTTAAGAAAATAAAAAATAAAAATCTTTAAAGCATACATGTTATTTGTTTTTATAGGTTACAATTTGTATATAATAGGAGAAATAAGAAAGTTGTTTTATTAATTTTTTTAAATTCAATTATATAGAATGATAGCTTAACCAAAATTGATTATATTTTTGATTAATTTGTCTTTTTTATAGTTCTACAATCTTGTAACGAGTTTTTGGTCAAAATGAACATATTTAACCAAAATTGGTACAATGGTATATACTTGTGGAGTCCATTGGCCATTGTGTAGTGTGGTTGTAGTTTGTTTGGGTTCTAGGTGTAGTGGTCAAGCACTCAAGCAGTTGGCAATGTCTATGGGTTGCTTGCACAGTTGCACCTTGCATATAAGACAACCGAGGGTGATTGCTATGTATCCTTGTTTATATTGAATTTTTCCTCCCCGTTAAAGTGAGTTATAATATCGTCATTCTATTATTTTAATTTTTTCTACCAATCTATTTTATTCTCTCAAATGGCTTATTAATTAATTGTTTTCTCAAATGTTATTTTTTAAATGATTTAATTTGTTAACACTTAAATATCATAACAAAAACATTTACTCAAATCATTTAGTAGATATATGTACATATTTTCATGATTATTTATGTAAACAAGTATACAAATTGGATTAAATTAAAAAAATTCAAATTTGATTATGCGATTAATGCTACTATTTTATTTTAGAACCAATTTAATGATCAGTCTTAAATAATGTTGAAGTTTCTCGAGTAAATAGTAATAATTGTTTAAAAGTTCTAATTTTCGATGAAGAAGAGACGATGAATTTTTTAAAAAAGTGGTTTTAGAAAAAAAAATTGATTACGATGTTATGTATGAATTTCTTATTTCTAATAAATTTACTTCTTTTTTAAAATATTTCCTATGTATATATTTAAAATTGTTTTATTATACATGTTAGTACTCTTTAAAATCATAAACATTTAAAATTTTCTTTAACCATTCATGTCTTTATACTAGGGGTGAGCATGAGTACCGAAAATACCGAACCGTACCGGCACCGTACTGGAACCGGTACCGAGTTAGAGCTTTCGGTCCGGTACTCGGTACTTTAAATATTGCTAAATCGGTATTCGAGATTCGATATTCGGGACTAGTACCGAAAAAACAAGGTAAAATAGGTACCGGTACCGTAGTATAAATACTCGGTACGGTATTCGGTACTGTCTTTAAACCAAATTCGGTATTCGGTAAAACCGGTACCGGTACCAGTCGGTACCGGTTCCGGTACCATGCTCACCCCTACTTAATACGTAGAATATTAAGCTAGCGAGAGAAATTGATATTTCGGTAAAATGTAATATAGTATTATTTGAAATTTATTGATATACTATTTTAGATTTTTTATGTGGTTTATATATACACTATCGATTTTTTTTTGATTTTTTTTTTAAAGTAATCACTTAACAAATCGATGTCATTTACAAAAATCACTTAACAAGTCGGCCCATTAATTTTTGCTCCATCTCTTTTAATTTAAAAGAGAAGAAAACATATTTATATTAGTTTAAGCCTAGTCTGTGACTTGAGCTTTTTATGCAAGTTGATCGTTTTCGAAAACCTGAAATATTGTTATTGGCTGTGATTGGTACGTAGTTTTTTAGAGCTGTTAGTTTTTTGTTTTGAAATAAAAAGATACAAGTTATGTTCAGATAAAAAACTTTGTAAGTTTTTTTAAAACAAAACGCTCTAAAACAAAAAGATTCTTGAAGTGGCTTTTAAAACTAGCTAAAAGTTCTTTATATACCAAATTAATTAAATACCCTCTTTAATTGTTTTATAATTCCTCATATTTTTTATTATTTGTCATTTTAACTATTCATCTTTAGCTACCGGCTAATTTGCCAAACACGTAAAATATACAGCACCAGGTACCAGCTTCCAGCTATTAGCTACCAGTTATTTCTGCCAAACATACCCATTATCTCCAAATAACGAGAGATTTTATATTCTTTCACAAAATCTTTCTACTTATTCTCTGAACCTCTTCAAGTACTACAAGCTGAATTGCCAAAGAGTGTTGAAGCTGAGTTGGTTCCAGCCACTGATAAAGGAAAAGGGAAGGCTATTGAGACTGTGAAACGAAAAAGGAGAACAAGTGCTAAGTCTCTAGCCAAAAGAAGAAAAGTCATCATTGCTGAACCTGAGCCAGAGCAACAA
>JAUEJL010065692.1:0-17510 GCA_032274825.1 Drosophyllum lusitanicum | reverse complement strand
GTCTCTAATGAGGCTCACTACTATACTTGTGAGAGAATATGAACCGTAATATTTAATCCAAACTTAAAAGGATCTTATCTGTAGATTAATAGTTTATCACAATTAACTCATTATAAGTAGTTAAAAGACTCTTATTTCGCCAATGAAAGCGGTAGTCAATGTGAAAAAAAGAAAGTGGTTCTTCATCTGCTTCTTTCAAGAAAACACAATCATCTATAGCTTCATCTCCACAATCAAATAAAAGAAAGATTGTGGATGAATCAAGTGATCGATAGAAGGATCAGATGATGATTTTGTTATTGGTCGAAAAATCAAGAAGCTCAAAAGCAGCTTGATTTGGTGTTTTCTATTTTAAATATAACATGGAACCTAGTTTAATTTGTATCAGATGACATTCTTTGATCTTCTTACAAAAATGAAAGAGGGCAGTTAGGTCATTTTATAATTTATAAGAATTATAAAGAAATTTAAACTAATTATAAATGATAAAATAAGCAATTAATCTGGGTAAAAACGAAATTTTGATACATTATTTTGTATATAAAAACTTTTATATTTTATTATTTTGTTGATCTTAATTAATGTAAATAGTGGTATTGGGTTGCTTTTAGATGATTAATGTGTATTGTACCGTTGTACGTAATCTATACTAGCTCAAGCTAATAACATAAAGCAACTTACTTCATTGGTTTAGTTTGAAGAAACTTTCCGGCCTGAAACGAAAATAGATCGAGGCATCAAGCTCTTCATTCTCATATATATATAGAGTCATTTAGGATAAGAAATCATAGGTAGATTTCTCCTTTTGAAAGCTAGCTGCAACACACACTTGTATTAACCAGGTAAACGGGTTACCTGCGGGATTCATATCAACAGGTACGCTTTAACCCACTCGACCCGTTTGACCCATTTCATGTTAAGGTAAGCTTTTAATCTTGACAATTCAACCTGGTAACAATAGAAGCAAATCCAAATTGGGGTATAAAATTATAATTGTTTGGAAGTCAAAATACCAGATTGTTGTTCTTTTTAAACCAGGTTGTTGATCATCAAATAGTTTTCATTGTTCTTAGTTTAATCCATTATCAGATGCTTGAAACAAGAATAATAATCTTTGGTATTCCAACAAAATATAAAATATTTTGTAAAACAAATATAACAGACAATGGAAAAAGAATCTGACCAAACTCAGTTGAAATCTTCTCCCTTTTGTGTTAAGGTATTTTATGATGGTTGGTTTATATGGCTATAATATATAACAAAAAGTTTGCAGGATAAATAAAATCCCTACCTTTAAGTCCTTCCTTTGTCTCAATGATTCTTGATTAATCACAAACTCCAAAAAGTGAGATGCTTAACTACAAATGATGGATCATTTAGTAGCGTAAGGCGAGAAGGTAAATCGAGGTAAATGAACTCAATTATCGAGTAAACTTACAAGTCAAATTGTGGTTCCTAAATCTACTAATTTATCTGGATGTCTAACTTGAATCATTAGAGTTCCAGCCTGCAAAATGGTGGCCCTGAAAATAGTAAGAAAGAAAAACAGCAGAGATGAAATGTTTATACGAGAAGACGTACTCGGGATCTTTTTTGTATTTGCACCATTACACATTCCCTTTTCCGAATTTTAACCATTACAAAGCAACAAATAGTTATGATCATACAGAATGTATATATATGGACTTATGAGTTAGACTAACATATTGCAATCCATAACCAACCTAACAAAAACAAGGAACAAGAAAGCATGGCCAAAATTTCAAGTTTACAGTTTTTAAGGAAACAAATGATTAAGGAAAAAAACATGCATCGTCTGTTGCTTGGTTTCTCTTCAATTTCATCTGATGATAAGCAAGTTACAAAATGCGTCGATCATAGTTGATAGATGTTATTTTAGTTGGGTTAATTGGAAACCAAAGGATTAATTATACAACCAAGGATTTAATGGGCAGTTTTTGTTTACCCGGCTCAAATTCGAAGATCAGAACTGGACTATTGATTGCACAATCAAAAGTAAAACAACTCCTTTTTTCTTTGGGGCGTTTCAACAAACACATGGGGTGCAAGGACCTCTAAACTCTACGAAGAAGATGAATTTTAATTTTTAAGTAGATGCAACCACAGATTTCAAGGAACATAACACAAACAAAAGAGATACCATAAATTATATAAGGCGTAGATATACAAGTAGAATGGAATAGAGACCGGGTTTGAAAGTGCTAAATTCGACGCATCAAATTCGCAAGGCACCTAAACCAATGTCAAACACAAACAACCAGGAGTCTTGACAAATTAATTTTTTTCAATCTTGTTTTACATATACATTTTATTCGTAGTCCGGGACTTGAGAAGATGTAATCATGTTCTAAAAAGTTCTGTCTTGGCTTCGTCATGATTCCGTCATGGCTTGATCATGCTGTCACGATATGGTCCAAGACTTGGACGTAAAGCTTGGCGTACGCTAAGGTCCTGCTTGACATGTCTTTACTTGTTATAAGCCATAACTTTTTAGGCGTGTTAGAGGTATTGAGCCATATGAGCCAAATATGTATAATTATTCGGTTATAAAAATGGTTGAATATACCGAAAACAAAGAAATAGATTGATGAACCATGTTAAACTATAATTATGTGTTTTTAATATTTATTTGTATAATTTTATATACATAATTAGAATTTATATACAAAATTGTCGCCTTAAGTCGCGCCTTGTGAAACGCCGTGACCTCGTCATGGCTTCTAAGGCTTGAGGCTTGACCTTTCCGCCACGCCACGTCTCGCCTCACGTTATTTAGAACCTTGGATGTAATAAATAAAGTTTAAGAACTGTAAATGTAATAAGTGGGCAAACTTCGTTACATTTCGGTTCACTTAACCCTTATACAAACTAGATAGCATTCCTCGTCAAAAACTTGATTTTTGAAATCAAGGTTTTAAAATTTTTGTAAACAAGTATAAAAAATTGACTACCACATATCAGTCATGTATGACATGGTCGCGTAATAGTATAGTACAAGAAACGATTAATTAATAATTCGACTAAACAAATTACTATTAATTAATCCATCAAATATTTAAAGAGATAACATTTTTGCTTTAATAATAATAATAACTAAATAAACTAAAAACAAACAATGGACCAAGCGAAGACAAAGGAAACCAAATATGGACAATAATGAAGTTATATTTACTTACACTCACATCCCCCTAACATTTGGACATATAGAAATCATTTTAATTGGTTTAATTTGATTTGACTGCACCACACTTTAATTTCGTTATTATATCATGCATCTAATCAGATAAGTCTCTTTGCAAGTCATAAACATTATTAACCTAGTTCACAATATACTAACCCGGCCAAACTTCTGACCAACAAAACCACCCACTCATTTGACCTTAATTGATATCAATTGTTATCCCTAACACTAGTTAAGTTAAGGGCAAAATACGCGAAAATACAAAAAGTTTTGTCAATATTGCTATTTTATGCAATTAACTTTATTTTGTACCTAAAAATATATACAACTTACAAATTTGGTTCATTGTATACAATTGATAACCTGATTACCACGTTATTGATCATATACAATGAATCAAATTTGAAAGTTGTTTGTATTTTTAGGTACCAAAGTTCTTTTATTTTTACCCAGGTTACCGGTAAGTTACCTATTGTTATAGGTAACTTGCATACAATGAACCAAATTTGTAAGTTGTGTGTATTTTTAGGTACAAAATAAAGTCGGTTGCATAAAATGGCAATATTAGCATAGTTTGTTGTATTTTTGTGCAATTTGCCCTTATAAGTTAATTACTCACGACTAACTACAATGACAATCCATCATACAAACTCTCGTTCATAATCCCATGTATTAGCATAGATCAAATCACACAAGATTAAGGCTAGCAATATGAGACACGAGCCCGAAACCTGGCATGAACCGAACATGAAATGGGTTGGCATGAACTTGAGACTGAACTAAATTAAAAAAATGGGTCGACACAAACATGACACAAAAAATGGGTCAATTCAGGTAAAATCTGCTTACCTGATTTTGTTAAATAAAAAGTGTTAGTTAAAAATATATTTATATAAAAATAGATAAAAAGGTGGTTAGTTGTAAAATAGGTTAAAGTGATAACCTAAAAATAGTGGTCAATAGAAATTAAATCCTCAAAAATCAAAATTTCAAATTTGTTTATGAATTGTACGAGTTACTTTTGGACCTAAACCCCTATATGTAAAATGGTCAGCTAGAGACCCACAAATCCGAGTTTTGAACTCAATTTTACATTCAACTTTTTCTCAAATATTGGGCAAACCTAAAACCCGATCCAAAAATTCGAATTTTATCCCCGGAAATACAATCTAAACTGAACACAAATGAAGTGACACGATCAGAATAATTGACACTAAATTAACTTTGGTCGTAAAATGGTAAACATGAAAGCGACACAACCCGAATTTTCAGTGTTGATATATGCATGCCTTCAAATATCAATGTTTCACAGCCTAAGGGTCAATTATGTCAAATTAGCCCAACTTTAATTAATTGGGTACCTCATAATTCTTTATAATCCTCCAAAATTAATGAAGGGGGTTAAGAAAGAAAATTATTAGACTCCACATGTTATTTTATAGTGAGTAGGAGGATAAAATATGAGAAAAAAATAAAAAAATATATCATTTTTCTGTATGTGAAACAAGAAATTCCACCATATAGAAATCCTAGAAAACAAGTCCTAATAAACTGCGGGCTTCATTCTTGGTGCTATTAATTTTGAAAGTTGGCGGCTCTTAATTTTTAGAGTTAATTATGTTTTTTTATCCTTGAAATTTTACATTTACTCTTCGTGTTTTAAAATTATGACATTGGTCCTTATAATTTAGATCTCGTTGCACTGTTGGTTCTTAGGATACTTGAAAAGACAAAAATGCTTTTAGGTACGTTTACATCTTGCAATAGGTGCCGGTGATGGTTTCGGTGGTGAAGATTGCGGTGGTTTCAGACTTCCAGTGGAGGGAGGTCGTGGTGGTGGATGGTGGTAGGAGTTGGTGTTGGGTGGTGTTAGATGGTGATGGTTTAACTCATTTAAATAGGTTAATACTAATGAATTGATTATTAGAGTTTTTTGAAATTATTTAGTTACGATTAAATTACAAATTTCGTCCCTATGGTTTACTCAAAATTTCACTTTTCGTTATTTATTTTTAGAATTATATTGACAGTCACCATGGTTTACATTTTGTTACGAGTTTGGTCCTTTAAAAACCACAGTGACTGCCAATATAATTTTGAAAAATAAAAGAAGAAAAGTAAAATTTTGAGTAAACCACAGACTAAATTTGTAGTTTTCTCTTTAGTTATTTATTAACAAAACTGAAATTATAACTAATTTTCCAAAATAAATAAAAGTGAATAAGAGAATAAATTAAGAGGAAAAGGGTATTTGTGTCTTTCAACGGTCTCAATGACCAAATTATAATAAATATAAACCATAGGGATCAATGTTATAACTTTTAAAACACAAAAACTAAATATTAAATTTCATATAAACTACGTAAACCAAAAAAAAGTAATTAACTCTAAGGTCCAGTTTGATTCGACCATGACTTACCCTAGTATACTATACGCAATCGAGTTATACTTGCTATGAAAAAACTTGGAATATTTCATGTACTTAAAACCTGATTTTACAAATCAATTTTTTGACGTCGTTGCTGGAAATGGTTTTTAACTTGGATATTTAAATTGTTATTAGTTGATCGATCATTTCTCGAGGATTTATTCTCGTGAAAGTTTCTTGCTTTATTTTAAGTTCGTTTTTATTTTTCCCATTTTACTCTGGTTTTTGTTTTGTATTTCTTTTGTAGAGATGGCATGTCATGGAATGCCCTCTACCACAAAGGCACTTCAGATTTAGAGAGGAAAGACATACTGAATTATACAGATAAGATCATCGATTGTTTTGAGTAGGACTATAAACAAACCGAACGTTCATGAACCATTCGTGAAATTAGTCGTTTATGTTAGTTTGTTTAATAAATGAACGAACATGAACAAAATTTAATAGTTCGTTTAATTAAACGAACCAACACGAACAGACCTCTTGTTCGTTCATTATGTTCGTGAACGCTCAGTTATTTATTCATTTATATATATATGTGTGTGTGAGTGTGTGTGTTTATATATAGTGTTTATTTGTGTTTAATAGTGTAAGATTTGCATTATAGTGTCTGCCTTCGTTTACGTTCGTGTATCATTTAAATGAACAAACAAAAATGTACACGAACTAAACATTTTTTAAATAGTTGAACAGAAACGTTCATTCATTTATCGTTCGTGTTCATTTATTTGTTCGGCTAAAGTTAAACAAACGAGCACGAACACAAAAATATGTTCATGCTCGTCTATTTGTTCGACTAAAATTAAACGAATAAACACAAACAAACCTCAACCTCAAAACCAAGTGATGATATGATAGACCACGTGGAGTATTTGCATATGAGATCATGGATGATCTTTATAAACATGGATTATCTTTTGTATCATATATTAAAAAACAGTATATATTGAAAAATAAATAAACATTTCTGAATATTAACTATGGAGATATGATATATATTTTAGCTAATCACAGAGGAAGGTTCATTTGAGAACCGTTTTTATTACAAGAACTACGAGAACCAAACCTGACCATTGATTAAATTAGATCAATAGTTATAATGTTGACGGCTCATTAATGAGATTTCATTAATGCTCGTTAATAGGAGTATTTTAGAAAAATCAAGCCTCGTTAAATAATAACATGTCTACCCGAACGCAATTCACGATTGAGTAAATATTTAAATAACCAAAATACCCTATTAATAAGTAATTAACGAGCGCTAGAGTGTTAAATAATAATTCTAACGATTATCGCATTAAAAACAATTCTTAAATATACTTTTCCCACTAAACACAAATGTTTATTAACAAAAATAAATACAATAGGCGCTCCATTCAGTAACCAAATGTCATCATCAGTCATCACCTTTAGCTGGTCATTGTGAGTTGGGTTTTTTTAAGAGTTTTTAAACTTTTCACATCTGTGAAGAGATTAAATAACTTTGACCGCTCATTTTTCTTCAGGTTTTTCACTATCACCCACCTTAATCTTTTCATCTCCTTTTGTCATATTCCATCTTTCTAAACCCACTACCATCCCTCTCTTAACCCTCACTATTTTTTTTTTTTAACTATATAAGAGCGTGGGTTATGCAAGCCGTGGAGGGAAGGGAGCCGCGGGTTTGGGAGGTGCAGCAGTGTTCCCGTCGGCTTAAGGGGATCCGTCCCTTACCCTCGGGACTATAACGGATAGCCTTACATAGTTGCTAAACAAGATTATCTTTTATAGTTGCCAATATTATTACACTTTGGTCATTTGGTGTGATCACCCCAAAAGTTTTAACATCACATGAATATTACACCATATACTTCAAAAGATTATGGAAAGGATCATCACACCAAATGACCAAAGTGTAATAATATGAAACATGTCTATATAAGTAAAATGTGGTCATGATCAGACATTATCATCCCAATTAATAAGATACATGTGTTTATACTGAAACAGACTGCCGTTACTTTTTGAATTTGTTGGTTTTTACACTATTTTAAGTAATTAAAACTGTCAAAAATCAACAACCGATTAATTACCTTCGAAACTAAGTAGTCTGTGTTTGTCTCTTCTGGTCGGGTCTGACATCGGGGTTTTGGTTTCAGGTTAGGTTCTGGTAGACACCCCAACTGGGTGCCCTGAAATAATCTCCGATAAGAAATGGGATGAATGCAGTGAAAATGGATGTTGATAAAAGAAGAAACACAAAAGTAAGCTTCATTTCTATACTAGTAGCTAGTGAAAATCACGCTAAACTCGCTCGTACATCATGCAGTAAGATTACATATTTCCTAGAAGAACAAGAACAATGACTAGAACTACACATTTTCCTCTCTTAAGAACTTCCAGATTTCCAGTAACCTGGCCCGAAAAAACAACAAAATCAATGAGGGGTTCACTATTGCCTTCGCCAGCTGAAGAAACCATGTCTGTCTGCATTCTTTTCAAAATATCCATCAGTAGAATCTGACCCACTGACATCATCATCTGAGCCATTATCAGGCACGAGTTTGATTCTGTTGGCATTCTTGATCACCCAATCAGTGAATTCAGGTGAAGATGCCAACTCAGCAACCGATTCTCTGGTCGATTCCTCTGTGAATTCCTCCCATTCTTTCTTTGAGAATTTCTTTCTGGTTGGAGTCTTGTGAAACGTCGAGTAGAAGTCACTTTGATCTCCTGTTGACCGTCGATCACCTGATGTATTTACATGAATAGAACACAAATAATCACCAAATCATCCAAACAAATTATCAAACACAAATAAGCTTGAAACCAGTTTTACAAATATTATCATTTTCATAGCCAATCCAAGGAGAAGACAGCATTAGGGCAATAGATAGTTATATAAGGAGGCTAAAGAGAGGCTAGGAAAGTAGTGGCCCAAGCTAAGGAAAAGGCTTTTGAAGATCTATATAGAAGATTAGACTCTTTAGAAGGGCAAAATGATATCTTCAAACTAGCTAAAGCTAGGGGGCAAAGAAAACAAGATTTAAGAAATATCAAATTCATCAAAGATGATAGGGGGAGGGTCCTCAAGAAGGACGTTGATATTAGACAGAGATGGGGTGATCATTTTTTTAACTTATTCAACCAAGAGAGGAGGGCAGAGTCGAGTAGGGACGAAGTTAACCCAGCGGAAGACCAACCTTCCAGCAACAATTCTTTTTATCCAAGAGGAAGTTAGGCGTGCCCTTCAAAAAATGGGGAGAGGCAAGGTTGCAAGACCAGACCAAATCCTCATTGAGGTGTGGAGATGCCTAGGAGAGTCTGGCATTAGGTGGCTGACGAACTACGAAGAAGATACTAGACGAATGGAGGTTCGGTGTAGTTATTCCAATCTATTCCGCAAGGGAGACACTAAACATTGTGGAAACTATTGGGGTATTAAACTGCTCAGCCATACCATGAAGTTGTGGGAGAGAATGATAGAAACAAATTTACATAGGGAAACGAGTGTGACGGAAAACCAATTCGGTTTTATGCCAGAGAGATCTTCGATAGAAGCAGATAACCTGATTAGAGGGCTCATTGAGAAGCATAGGGAGAGACAACAGGACTTACACATGGCTTTCTTAGATCTGGAAAAGGCACACGATAGTATTCCTAGAGAGTTAATTTGGAAGATCTTGCACGATATAGTGAAATATGTTCACGGTTTCCCTGATTGGAGGGCTCATGGAGAAGCATAGGGAGAGACAGGACTTATTTTCTGTCACGATCACAATTGGCAGATATTTAAATTTAGGTCTAACAATTTGGCAAAAGAGAAAGCACTGCAAAGTTCTGAAGTCAGGAAAGGCGTTGGACTATTACTCAAATGTCCAATATACCCTTTTATTGTCACAATATTGTAGACCAAAACAAATGATCACCATAGACAAAATTGTCCAAAATATGGTTAAGACCCTGCAACTTTTATGAGATCAAAATAAATATCCAGTTAGAGGTGTAAATTTTGACCCATTTACTTATAACGGGTTGATTCGTGTTATATTTTATCTCTAAAACTCTAGCAGGCCAAATGTTAAGATGAAAAAATATAGCTAAAAAGGAAATAGGTTAACGTGTCAAAAGTCACCCAATATGTTTAATATAATGTGGAAAACTTCTTAAATCATTTTATTCAAAAATTTTATACTATTATTAAAATCTTTCGAACTGTCCAATCCCTGGACAGCTGGAGGGAGCTTGCTTATAGAAAAAAGATAGACAGATCAAACAAAATAAATTTGGCAATGATATCTGGCACACTATAAAATGTTAACTTTTTGGGGAGAGTGTCATGGGTCAACTTAACTGACCCGACAAAGTAACTATTTCACCAGTTACGTGACCCGCCCATTTTTCAACCTCTAGTATCCACTAACAATCATGAATCTTGAGAACCTAGAATAAATCAATATCATTGGGGCTAGTAGTTGCTAAGAAAGAAAAGGTTGCAATTTTCACAGGGGGAGGTATGTACCTTTGACTGGGGGAGAGTCAGACCAGGCAAACGAATTTTTTGGAGCATTCCACGGGCTCGTCTTTTTTGGGCGGCTAAGGAATTCGGCGCGACCAGCCTTTGGTGTTCTTTGTCCACTCCATTGCCAACGCTTCGGCTTTTTAGATAACGCTGAAGCTCTACATAGCACCATATTAGTCAAATATCAGAATAATCGTCGGAAAAGAAACATTCATGGGCAGGTCTAGTAATTGATTAAACTGAGTGGATTTCGGGTCAAAGAAATAGTTTTTACTGCAGGTTGCAGACCCTCAAAATAAATGCATCTTTTTTCTATTATATAAACAACCAGTGTGTTATATATGATTACATCACTACTGTATAATATTACAATAATAATCTTTCTAAAAAAAGATCTCAGGTGGTTTGTATATACTTGGCACCTTTAAGCCTGTTTGACCCATATTTATCCAAGCTAAAAAGAGCAAATTAATTTGCCCATTTGACCCATGTGATGAAAAATACAACTCAAATCAATCCATTTACCATTGGTCAAATTTTCCACCTCTACTGCTCTACATAACTTGCAGTTACAGTTAAACAGGTCAACAGGATTAAGGGATTAGAATTATGAATGGCTGTCATTATTATATGGAGATTATGTACACCAAAGCTAAAAATGCAATAAGACATGAGTTCAATATCATGATAGGCCAAAACGGGCTCTAAACACAACTTATGATACTTTATGATTGATTGCTTCTTTCCAAAGACAGAAAGCTTGGTTTAAAAAAGCGCGCCTGAGGCATTCTAATGTGCGAAGCGTTGCAAGGCGTTGACTTAAACGCATCCCGTACGTGATGCGATGCGATGCGATTTCTATGATGCATTGCGATGCGCAAGGCGTACGCTTTTTACGCATCCTGTAGTTTGGGCTTTCTTTTATATTCTAGATTTCTAGCTATTTTAAAAGGCTGTTTTAGAGGACTATTGAGTTTACTTTTTATATGGAGTGAGCCAATTATAAAGAAAAATGCTTTTTAATCATAACTTGAACTCCTAAAGTCGACCTCAAGTTCTCCCTACCATAGTTATTGTCTCCTACAAGAGTCGCAGTTGCCTGAACTTGAACTAAATTAAAAGGTCAAATATGTTATGTAGAATTAAATTATATGTATTTTCTTAATACCGGATGCCTCGGGTGCATGATGCGAGCACATCATGCATCACGCCTCAGCTTCCAAACCCTTAACGCCTCATAGCGCCTTACGCTTTTTCGAACCAAGACAGAAAGTTTAAGAATCATACAACCCTGAATATTGCACAAGCTATGGGAAGAAAAGAGGGCAACATAGAACTTACTCATGATCTCCCCACTTGATAGAAGCAATCATGTAATATAATGCCAACCAAGAACCAACTGCTAGCACTGCCAAAGGAGTGTCAATTGAGCTCTGAAAAAAGAACCAAAAGCCCGATAAATTCCAAGGCAACAGACTATGAGATGTGGATTGTGGAAAGATAAATGTCATGTAATTAATGACCATAACTGACCAGATATATACAAGTGACTGCAATAACGCGCATCGCCCATTTAATAAATTGGGCTACCCCAACATCTACGTCTCCATCTTCTGAGATAACATATTTGCGCACCAGCCAATATCCAAGTCCCGCTCCTAAGAGAATTATTGTAAGCAGCAGAAATACTGAAACCTGCAAGATTAAATGACACATTTATGATCGGTCTCATATGTTTAGTTCTTCTAAGAAAGCATAGTCACCCAAATTTACAAATTTTAGTTTATATATTAATGCCTGTGTGGCAAGCCAAGTATCCAACGTTCTCATTAAGGCCCTCTTACTGAAACTTTAAGCACCTTATACACCACCCAAGTATGTATCCTCCAGTTTCTATTATACTAAATCCGACCAAAAACATGGCAGAATATTCTAGAATGACAAAAACACCTTAGTTTTACATAGAATCGGTGGTTTTTGATCGATTGATAAAAGGGTATTTTTGTCTTTCCAAAAATTCAAGGGTCATTAGGCATGTTTTTGACTGAATATGGTGTAAACAGAACCACAAACATAAGTTGTGTATGAAGTTGCTAATACAGGGTAGGCTTTAATAAAAAAAAGCTTGAATACATGAGTTGTCTCCACATACATTATTCCTTACTTCAATTATATTTTGGCAACATGATCAATGATCTGATTTGTGTTTGATAGTTAAATCAATACAATTTGATTAGATCCTTCTTCTTTTCAAGATGTAATATGTTAACAATAAGATGAAAGTGTAGAGAATGTGTTTTTTACTGGGGTCAGAAACCCTCAACCTCATTAAAGTCTACCAGTTAAATTACGTTTTTGTCATTAAGATATTTTCTAACCAATGGAAAGCGGGAACATTAATAAAGAGCACTTCGAACATTATAAAACAAGTTTTGATCTCCACGAAACTAAAAGTTCATCAAACACCGCTTTTGTGTCAAATTCGGTGTTAGTCTACAAACATGAAAGCAAAATTACACCGCTCGTGTGAAAATAAATGTAAAATTCTTTTTTTAATGTAGCAAAATGGTTTCTTTTTGGTAAGGACTGACGATAAAATTATCTCTTTGCCAATTAATAATTTTGACTGATTTGGTCATGAAGTGCCTCCTTTGTGTTAAGAAAGGACTTACTGGGTTCTGCATCTCTTGACTGAATCCAAAATTTGCTAGGATTGAATTGACAAACACTGCGACATAATGAACCAGAAAAGATCCTGCACCAAGCTGAAAAAAATAGGAAATAGAGTGAAAACAAAAGTTGTAACAGGAACCACTTGCTACTAAAGTCACCCCTTTCTTGGGTTTTATTATTTAACATGTTTTGATATCATATGAAAAAGCATGTTTTGACGGCCTAATACACCCTTGAGTCACATTGGTCGCTTGTAATGTTGCCACAACATCCATTTCCGTATAACAAAAAACAATCACAACTTCATATGATGATTACACATAGAAGTGGCTATTTCAACCTACTTATTTAGGAATCGGTTGTTTCAGGTTGTACTAAACAAGACATCCAAAGTCTACTACTAATTTTTAAAAACCGCTAAAAGGGGAACAGGTCGAACTAGTTGAAAGTCATCCAAAGGCTACTATAACGAACACGACCACCCAAATCGTTGCCTTCAAAGACCCCGAGACCTGTACTAAAAAAAACCTTTTTGACACGTTACCCGACTCACCCATCTTTCCACCTCTGATTAAACTAAAGTAATACCACAAGTGTAACACTCTAGTCCTTTCGTACTTGCAATATATAGATTTATGTGTCTCTTAAAATGCAGTAGAGCAGGATGCAAACAGTAAGAGACTTACCAGTGAGGTATACATACTTAAATAAAAGGCACTTTTCCTGCCAGTAGGTAATAACTTCATCCCCTGTTCAATATCAAAGGCGGTATAGTTATAAACAATATTTAACAAAGTAATCAAAAAATTGATCAAAGCACTATATTTACGGAACAAAAACTCGTAGTATAAGATATCGACGTACAAATTAGATATTGATGTTTTCTTGAAAGAAAAATTTGTGGATAAACATGCCTTGACTATCTAACCATAACAAGGTCATGGTTGGAATTTTAAAACAACATATCTATCTTTTTAAATTCATATATCTTTTTTTAGTTGAAAAAGTATAGTCAAATGAGATTTAGTTTCATTATCGGAAATGTTTTTTATTTTTTGAGCGAATTATCTGAAGTAATAACACCATTTACACTTAAAAAATGTGAACATAAAACAATTATAAAAGACTAGAAAACATAAGTGTTACCATATCAGGTCTAAAACTCCTACCACAATTTAGCAGTAAAAGTGAGTATACTAAAACTAAACTTTCAGGAAAATCATGTTATCATAGTCTGTATATTTGGCATAAATCTTATGTGCCATGGAAGAGAGAATGTACCTGATAAAGTAGTATGAGAACAACAGCTAAAACTCCAATAGCCATAGAACTGGTATAGTAAAAGGGAACCCAATTGCTAACAACGGGTGCCAAGAATAATAAAGCAATTCCAGCCACAAGTAAGACATAGCGCCATCCCTGTAACACTGCACGACACAATTTCTCAAACCAAATGTCAAAAATCACATAGAAAACGCAGAAAAAAAAAGAAAGAGACATGATAATGGCTTCTAGAGCCAGTACTTGGCTATTCATCGCAAAGCAATGAGTTTTTCAACTCTATTTTTGTGAAAATTCAAAAAGACGCTATAATTTGCAGGAATTACCTATTTTTTACCGAACATGCAAATATAAATACAAAAAACACCATTTAACTTGCCATGTCTGAAATTGCTAAGTCTTGCAAGAATAGTAGAAATATAAATACACATGTCAAAAAAAATGTAGACGAACACCTGACCTTCATCAAGGGTGACAGTTACAGAACCAGAAACGCCCTGAGTGAACTTAACATCAACAAATCTTTGCTCATAAGGTGACATAACGGAACTCCACGACCCCTTATGAATAGATCTCCAATCATCCTTTTCACACTGGCATAACCCAAGTGAAGCGTTCCTGCAAACAACTACCTTGGTGAATATAAAATCTTCATTAAATCTTGAAACTTCAAATTAATAATGGTGTGAGAAAAGAAAGGATCAGAGACCACTACTAGATGTGGCACTTTCAGCTATTTATTTATGAATTGGTCAGTTCAGGTTATGTTAATCTTAAACAGTTTGAATGTCAAACAAGAAATTAAGCAAAACGAGAAATGGGTTGAGATTCACACATAGTGCATGTCTTATGCATGCAACCTCGTATATGGTTTTATATATCTTGTAACGAGAAAAAGAAAAAGAAAACTGTTCGCAGATAGATCAACCCAACCTGACCCACCCGTTTCAACCCAAAACCTGTTTCAACCCGTTACCCACCACCCCACCCCACCCCCCACAAAACCACCTCTAACAAGTTATTACAACCAACAAAAGCTTAAGGTCGGAACCAAAAAGCCTCTTTTACTTACCCATGAAAACATATCTGAATCTTGATATACAATTTGTCAGGGATCACTACAGATGGAACCAACATAACTTGATATGCTTTGGCATAACTCTGAAGTTTCAGTCTTGAAATTCCGCGTACAGGAACACGTTCACAATATTCAACATCTTTAGATCCTTGAGAAGAACCAGGAACCGGTTTCGGGGTCACATCTATTGTCGGCTGTCTCAAATCAATGCCTGTGATTTCAAATAATGAGGGCAATTAGCATTCAAATACACTTCAAATGTAAGTGCCAGGTTGTAAAACTACCCAATACAAATCTAATTCACTAGGTCACCAAGTGACAAATCACCACAAAACTGTCTTGTGAAACACGTAATGCCTTATTGCAAAATGGAAATATAAATTACAGATGCAATCAAGTGACTCAAAGGTTATAGAACATCGTATTCAACCTCAACGAGACCCCGTTAAAGATTAGACTGATACAACCCTAGAGTTAATATCTTTGTATTAAAATAACTATTTAGATTAACTTTCATCAGTAACATACTACAAATCACAACTCACAAGTGACTCAAAGCATAATAACGTAAAACAAAATCCATAAAATTTTACACCCTAGGGGGTCCCCGAGATGGTAGCCTAGTGGTTGGGCCGTTGGGGACATGGAATCTATAGTGAAGGTCCAGAGATCGGACACTGGCAGTTGGGCACATGCCCTTCAGCCATGGGTTACGCGATTTACCGCCTCCATGTTGAACTTGGGACAGGTCGGTGGGGGACCCCCTACAGCAGGTTACCGAAACAAACACTTAATATTAGAATTTAATAACCAGTTAAACAGCCAAACTCAGAATTGGACCAACCATTCACTATGCATCACCTACACTTGAGGCTTGAGCACAAATTGCAAGTGTGAGGTCAAGTAACCTAAAAATGGAAAAATCGTGTTCCCATATTGAACTTTACGTCTGTTTCTAGCAATTTGCTCCTTTTCAAAAGAACAAATGTTGAGTTTTTAATAAGGTGTTGCACATGGAAACCCATTTACTGCGGAACAAATTCGAAATGGAAACAAGCTTTTACATATGTGTGACAAATAACTAAACTTAACAGTTAACACGAATCATATGAAATAAAATTAACAAGAATCCCTAGACCTAACATCTTCAATTCTTTATAAGCAATTTGACTACTTACACCAAACTTTGACAAGTAATCACGAACTTATAAAAGTTATACAAAAACAAACCATAACGTTTCACTTTTTAAGTAATTTAACTTCTCGGGTCATAGTTGCGTCAATGATGTTCCTCGATGCAAATCTGGTGGTGTAAAAGCAAACAAACAAATTGCACCTTCCCAATTAGATATTGCATCTACTTTTCTTATCATAGTTTGCGCATTTTCCTGAAAGACGTAAAGATTAAGAAGACCGTCGCAAGTGGTAGTGTCATCTATTACAACATATGACACGTAAAACCGAATATTAAAAAAAAACCATAAAAATGACCCTAAGAAAACCCTTATTCTACATTGTTACGAACTTTACTTCTTGAATCATACTGTAACCAGTTACATGCTACGATCACAACCTATCTCGATGCAAAATTATCGACGTAAACCCGAATTAAACAAAACCCTAGTGCTCAAAAAAAGTTGCACAACTTGTCTGTCATCACTTTTTCCAAATCAAACATCCGAAAATTTTCCAACAACAAAAACTGCGTACCTTTAAGTGCAAGATGGCCGTGATCTAAGCAAAACGAAACCCCAATGAATCCGTAGAAACATATTAACGATAGTAGAAGCGCAGAAGTGGGTATTTTAGTCGCCATATCGTCTCTCTTATTTTCCTTCGAAACGAAGGGAGCGAAATCAATTTTTCATCTTTAAATTCTCCCCAATTTATGCATCGCACTATCGCAGCCCGTATGCCGGTGTGTGTGCTTACTTCCTACAAAAGGGCGAAGGAATTAATCGCATTCGACCCCTGCATTATCAACTTATTCCGTAAAAGACCCTCGTTTTATGACAATACTCCTACAATAGCTCAAGATAAATTTTAAAATGGTTTTTTCTTTTTCTTTTAAAATCTTTCAAACTTTAAAAATTGTGAAATAATTTTCTTTAAAATCTTTTTTTTTTAATTTTTCTTTCTAAATTCTTCCTATACTCTTAACTCGATGAATCAATGATACAAGTAAGTGAATGGTTTAGATAGGCTATTTTGAAATGTTTATAGATTATTGGTTTATGTAACGAACGGAAATTCGAAATAAATATTGTAAAATTATTTTACCGAGAAATAAATAATATTTATGGAGTTTATTTATTTTAATGATAATTAGGGATATTATTATTAATTA
>JAUEJL010065681.1:0-17512 GCA_032274825.1 Drosophyllum lusitanicum | reverse complement strand
GTGTCAATATAGTCGTCTAGAAAGACCAAATGACCCGCATTGGCTAGCACTTTATCCTAGAAGGCAAATCATACCTAATAGGCCCGCAAGTCCTCAATATGGGTAATACAGTATACTACCCCCGCCCGCAATATGTATACATGTAACTAAACGTAATAACCACATGTAAATCATAATAAACCGTAAAATCCATATCATGCGTATCATGTGTTTGATCATGCATACGTCAAGTATTTAACATAATCACAATACACATATCAAGAATCAACATATATATACATATCCATATATAAAACCATTTTATTCTAAAAACGAGATTTTATCTATGTACTCGGTTTAGTAAAAGTCTACTGAACTCACCCCAGTCCAGAAATAACGATAAGATCTATGTATGACGTACAACACACTCGGATCATCAAGATCTCAACCTCATTCGCCTCGAATAACCTAGACACGCAAAAATAATAATCCCGATCAACGATCTACGCGTCGCGAACTTAAATAATCTATCATAACATGGTAGAAAGACATGCATGCAGCATAACACGCTGTACAATCGAAATATAAACGCGAGTCAAGTAAAATATACCTCTCGGGGTCACCAAAGCGAACCCACGGTCGAAACTACGTCCGTAACGCTACCTCCGATCTTCACGCGCCTTGAATGCGGTCTCCAAATGAACCGGGCAACCTCACAATCTCACAACACTGAATTTCTATGGAAAATGCAGCAGAGTAACGCTATAGTTGAATGAATGAAAGAAATGGCTGCCAATCACTCGTATATATAGAACTTCTAGAGACACGTCGCGCCGCGACAAATAGGCCGCGTCGTGCCGCGACAGCCAAAAAGTCCCCGACCAGATTTAATCACTTTCTGCGCACTTCCAACGGTCTCCCGTCGTGGTTTCTGACATCACCCCTCATGTCACTTGTCGCGCCGTGATACATGTTGTCCGTCGCGCCGCGACGAATAAAAATCAGCATTTTCCATTTTCTTTTTAACTTTTAATGTTTTATACTTACATTAGGAGCAAAAACATTCTTAATATATACAAAGATATATTTCTATTACTTGTAATCCCAATCTAATACCAGAGTATAATTTTTGGGTCGTTACAATTCTCCTCTTCTTAAAAGGATTCCGTCCTCGGAATCTATTAAACAAAAAGTTGGGGATATCTCGCTTTCATCTCTTCTTCGGTTTCCCAAGTCATATCTCCTCCATGTTTGTTCTTCCATTGAACTTTCACCAACTTAACCCGTTTCTTTCTCAATTGCATGACTTTACGATCTAGAATCACCACTGGATCTTCAATCAACCGTTTATGTTCATATATTCGAAGTTCCTCTAGAGGTAGTAAACTTGGCTCCTCTGCAAGACACCTCCGCAAATAGAAAACATGGAACACATTATGAATACCCTCTAATTCCGGTGGCAACTCTAACTTGTATGCCTGATCTCCGATTCTTTCAAGTACCAAGAATGGACCAATAAATCGAGGACCAAGTTTTCCACGCTTCCCAAACCGTATGATACCTTTCCATGGCGAAACTTTAAGCATCACTTTCTCACCAACTTCAAACGTCTTTGGTCTATGCTTCTTATAGGAATACTTTTTCTGTCGTTTTCGGGCTACTCCTAACCGTTCACGAGCAACTGCAACTTTATCCGCTGTCATTTGAACTATCTCGGGCCTGACAAACTTCTTTTCTCCCGGTTCCAACCAAAAAGTAGGGGTACGCCACTTTCTTCCGTAAAGCATTTCATAAGGTGCCATATCAATACTTGCATGGTAGGTGTTATTATAAGCGAACTCCACTAGTGGTAGGTGTGTATCCCAACTACCACCGTACTCAATTACGCAGGCCCTCAACACAAGCGTTTGAATCGTTCTTTCACTTTGCCCGTCCGTTTGAGGGTGATAAGCTGTACTCAAGTGTACCCTAGTACCTAACTTAGATAGCTTAGCATACAATTTTTCTCTTTTAATAGTTTCGAGAACCTGACGAAGATGGAGCTCATGATCAGCTTCAGTCTTTGAGTAAACAACAATATCGTCAATAAAAACAATCATGGATCTATCGAGAAATGGACGACAAACACGATTCATTAGATCCATGAAAATGGCAGGGGCATTGGTTAAGCCGAATGGCATAACCAGAAATTCATAATGACCATAGCGAGTTCGAAAAGCGGTCTTGGGGATATCTTCTTCATGAACTCGCACTTGATGGTACCCCGACCGAAGATTAATCTTAGAGAAACAAGTAGCTCCCTGCAATTGATCGAAAAGATCGTCTATTCGAGGAAGAGGATACTTATTCTTTACCGTTCGCTTGTTAAGCTCCCTGTAATCTATACACATACGCATTGTTCCATCCTTCTTCCAAACAAACAATACTGGAGCTCCCCACGGCGAGGAACTAGGACGAATAAAGCCTTTATCAAGCAACTCCTGAATTTGAGTCATCATCTCTCTAATTTCAGAAGGAGCAAGACGATACGGAGCTCTAGCTACTGGAGTAGCTCCGGGAACAAGTTTGATCTTATATTCGATATCTCTGACCGGAGGCAAACCTTCATGAAACACCTCAGGGTAATCAGACACTACCCTGATATCTTGGACTGGTCGTTTCTCCAACTTGGCATCAATAACATATGCTAAGAAAGAGTCACAACCTTTAGAAATAGACTTATGAGCTTTAATAACGGAGATAACAGGAATATCAGAAAAAGGAATCTTAATCATCTTCTTGGAACAGAGAATCTCAGCATCACGACTGCTGAGCCAATCCATCCCAATTATAGCATCGAAGACCGCAATAGGCATAACAAAGAATGAGATAGGGAAACTACTTCCCTCGACAACAAGAACAACTACTGGAAATTTCTATGTAACAGAGACTATCTTACCACTAGCAACCTCCACATTAAGTGGATCAATAATCATGGAGACAGGCAATTTCAACTTCTTACAAAAAGACATAGAGACAAAGGAGTAAGTAGCTCAAGAGTCGAATAACACACATGCAGGAGTATAGTTAATAAGGAATGTACCCGTGATAACATCCCCCGCTGCCTTCGCCTCTTCTGCTGTCATCTGGAATGCCCTCCCTTTTGCGCGAGGTGCACCGTCTTTCTTTTGCCCTCCAGAAGACCCTCTGGTTCCAACACTTTGCCTCTCCGGGCAGTCAACCATCTTGTGCCCCGGCTTATGGCACCGATAACACACATCCTCCTTGTACCCACATTCAGTACTAGCATGGCCCTTCTGCCCACATCTCCAACACCTTCAGTAGCATTTGAACACTCACCAGAATGATACGTACGACATTGAGAACACCAAGGAGTATCAGGTCTCGGTTTCTTGGAAGTATCAGTCTTCCCACCTACAGAGGATTGTCCTTTGGAAGGACCCGATTTACCAGATGGCTGAAACTTCCTTTTAAAACCCCCACTGGCAGCTTCCCCCCTACACTGTATGCGATCTCCTTCCATTTGTCGGGCCACTTCAAATGCCCGATCCAGACTAGCAGCTGCTCGCACATTGGCGCGAAACTCCAATTGCAAGGTTCCCACAAACCTTCTTATCTTGGTGGTCTCATCAGGAATCAAATGTGGAACGAACCTCATCTTGTCGGTAAAAGCAGTGATGAGATCCTCCATCGACTTATCTCCTTTCTGGAGATTATTAAACTCTCGCTCCATCCTCTCCTTGTCATACTCAGTACAGTACTTCTTCAACAACTTTTTAGAAAATTGCTCCCATGACAAAGCACTCAGCACCTCCTTATTAACAGAGGCTTTCACCGTATCCCACCAGAAGATGGCATGGCCTTTCAGCATACGTACTGCGTATTTCACGCAATACTCCGGTTTCACAAGATTCAAATACCTGCTCCATTTCACATAGCCACTGCATCGTAACTATGGGGTTATCACTCCCCTTAAACGTCGGAGGCTTGCACGACAAGAACTTCTTATATGAACATGTCTTGCGTGGTTTGCTTAACGTAGTCTGCAACAAGAGCTCTTTGGCTATTCGAAGCTCTTCTTCCAGACGCTCTATATAGGCAGCCTGATCTGGCTCAGGTCCACCTCCTTCAGTATTATGCTGAGAACGTTCATCTTCATGTTGATGAGGCATATGCGAAGCCTCATCTTCCATTTCCTTAATAGCTTGCTCGGTATTACCGCGCTTAGCAGACATCTTTATCAACTTTCTATACAACAGAGAAGAGTATTTAATACTCTACTATACTTACTTATCGTACTTAACAATCTAGCGTACAATAAATAACTTTCATGTAACACTCTCACTCAACCCCCCATAAGGAACACTTATTTATGGTTGGGCCTGAGTTTGAGATTGAATACTCTTACAAGTATCCAATTCCCTCAAACTTAAGCTCTGATACCTAATAGTAACACCGCTTCTGAAAACAACGAATTTACTGAAAATTCGAGTTTTAATTATGCGTGGATCCATTTAACTTTCTCAAAACATCAGATTTAGCAGCGGAATTAATTTTTAAAAGATCTCATCAGATAATTACAGCAAATGAAACTGAAACATCTTGTTTGGTGTTACCTAACATACAACCGACCATAAGTATCTTACTACATCATACCAAAAAGTGTTCCAACCCACATACATAAATTTCCAGCAATAGGCAAACCCCGCTCACCAGGCCGCCTAATCTTTACCTGTAAAAAGGGTAACGTAGCACCATTAGCTAAACAACATAGCTAGTGAGTACTTACTTATCATAAGCATCAATAAAACAAGTCATATAACATATATCATACATAAGCAATCATTGCTAACTTAACACATAGTCGTGTGCTGGCAAGATCAGTAAGAGTCATGTCTTGTAGGGTAATCAGTCCCGCTCAATGACTCCGACTGGGGAATCAGACACAACTAACCGCGCTGGTGGGGGAGCATAAAGCAGTCAACCAGACATCGTTCATAGATCCAGAGGCTCCTCAGGTAATCCAGCGGTCATCCAGCTAATTACCATTCACGCTAAGGCACGACGGTCCTGCAGAACCTACGACTCGGAATTTCTAGCCTCGAGTCACCGTGAAATCCCGAATTACCTGACCGAAGTCTCCTGGGATTCAGCTACAACCGGCTGACCTTAACCATGCTTCAAGTAGTCCGTGGACAATTCACATATACATAGCTGATCCAATCAGGATCAGACATAAAGCATGCATATTCATTCATTCATCTATTCATCGTACATTCAGTCATTCATTTATCATACATAACATCATTATTAACTAGGTGGCTCCAATCTGGATCCGCTGGCATGCACATAACACATGATCTACATGTTTCAAGCATGTTATAGCATATTAACATCATAAATAAACTTACACTTCCATTCTTAAGCATACCTGCATCAAAACTTAAGCATACATCATACTATCGTACATAATCAGTCAATCAATCATTTAGCAATCAAGCCTCGCTCTATTGAGACTTATGAAAGAAGGTACTCACCTGAGTAGCTTACAACACTGACTACTTTACTCCGGTTCAGCTAACTCGACAAGTTCACCTAAAGCATTGGCAATCGCGTTAAGCGTTTGCATATACATGGTTTTATCATTAGAACAAAAGTAGGAACCCCTAAAGGAACCTTAGACCAACTTACAAGGCCATACTGACCCTTTACATGTAACAACACATAAGTTTAAACATTCTGTGAACTGTTTCTGGAAAAACACCCCTTGCGACCGCAAGCACTAATGCTTGCGCCCGTAAGCACCCAAACTTGGATTTAGTGTAAATCCGACAAAACTTGCGGATTTTGGATTCTGACACCCTCTTGCGGCTGCAAGCAGACCTGTTCAAGAACAGGTCGGCTACAGCCCCCTGTTTCGACTGTATTGTTTCAAATCTTCACAAAACGAGTTTCTAAATTATTTCTAGCATTTGTACATCACAGGGGACGTTCATATGAGTCTAAAAACATTCTTCTCATTAATTTTAACAACTTACACAAGATTTGGGATCAAATTTAACCATTGACCCACTTGAATCAATTTCAAGAAAGTTCATCAAAATCACCATTTCAAGCTTTGTTTTATGTTTCAATCCATCCATAGCAGTTGTAGGAACAGATTGAAGCATTAATTTTCAGTTCTTGGGGTCAATTTGTGTTTAATCCATTTTCACCTCAACATAAGAACTTAGAAGAAAGCTGTAACTTACTTGTCAAGGTGAAGAAGATGAAGATGATAAAAGTCTTAGTTGGCTATTGGAATTCAAAGCTTGTGCAATCTTTCTTTAAAGATTTCTTCAAGAACAATAGTGAGAATACTTGTAACTTGTCTGTGTTTATGTTTGAAAACACACAGACGTGGTATACCCAAGTCTTAAACCTCCTTTGGGTTTAAGCCTATCTACAAGAGGTATTTTGTTCCCCTTTTCAACTTACAACTTGACCCTCATTTACCCGTTTCAACTAACGGGGATATTTTCAGAATCCTTACTTAAAATCGTTCATAAATTTTTTATCTTACTTATATTACTACTACTTTTATAATTTAACATTTAACAATCAAAACACATAACAACTAAACATATAATAATAAGCACTTACTTTATCATTATTTTACTCAATTTACATACACACGTCATTCATATACAATTAGGCCCAAATCTAGGATGTTACATTATAAAACTATAGTGACCAAAACTGTCAATATAAAAGATACATAACTACAGGGACCATTTCTGCCATTTGCTGATAGATGTAGATATATATGACTTTCCATTTGAATCTTGCAAACTAAAAACACAGACATACATCCATACGTATATGTTTGTAAAGGGTTGCCCTTTTTTTTGCTTCCAACAAGTGATTAACATAGGTGATTTCAACTTCTTATCATCATTAACTCATTCTCATATAGCTTTAGGTAAGTTTGGTTTAATTACTTTGATGTTCAAATGGGTCAAATGATTCAAATTTTGGATTAAAGAATCAAAGTAAGTTATTTATATTTAATTCGTGTTATTAGTTGTTTAGGGTGTAGGAAAACACCCCTTTATTGTCAAAAACCGATTAGAATTGAATTATGTTGAGTTTTGGCCGGAAAAACAATTTTGTCGATCAGTTCTGTGCAGACCAGGGGGAAAGCACGGGTGTGCCCAGTGATGGTACGGGCATGCCTTTCGCCCGTGAAAAACCCTAGTTCATAAGGTACCCGCGTGCTTTTGGGGTAAAGGCATGGGCATACCAAGGCAAGGTATGGGCGTGTCTACAAGTCGCACACATAAGTTGCACCTAAAGTTGTAGGCACGGGCGTGCCTATGGTAAGGTACGGACATGCCCCTACCCTGTAAAGTTTACTAATATTCAGTTATAGCATGTGTTTAATATATTATTGGTATTATACCTGTAGAGACTAGTAGTGGGCATATTCACTAAACCATAATCATCTGTGGATTAGTTTATAACATTACTGATTATAAGGTGAGTCTTTTAGACTATTTTTCATATCTACGGCATGTGTGTTATCATATATGAATATTATACATGTATTATACATATTTGTTGTTTAGCCTACTCCTATGTACAGTAGGGCTCAGATGTGGTACGATACTATGACCTATGTTGCATGCCCTGGGTCAAGAACCAAAGGCTAGCATTGATTACCTGACATACTTGTGGTATCTTTATATGATCTTATATGCGTTTTTATATGATTGAGAGTCTGGTTTACTCACTAAGCTCTCGTAGCTTATCAGATACTATTTTCTAAAAATGTTTTGCAGTGAACAGCAAGGATAAAGGCAAAGCTCCTGTTTAACTACATTTTAACAAGCCTTTTGAGAACTTTTAATGCCTTTTGTGATAAAACAATCTTTATGGTAACAAACTTGGCTTATGTAAATATTTATATGTAGTCTTTTGATCGATCGGGTTTTCGAACAATTTACGCTTCCGCTTTTGTGTAAAACTTTCAAATGTGAATACTAATATGTGGTTTTTATTTCAAATATTAGTTTTAGAACTTGGGGCGTTATAACTTGGTATCAGAGCCACGGTTTGAGGGATCTGGATGTGAGCTATGCATAGTCAGGACTTGAACCATGGTTTTGGAAAAAAATTGTCAAACTGGAGGTTGCAGATTGATGAGTATCCTAGCAATTATATTCATTATATATTATATGAGAATCATATGCAAGTACATGATGTGTTTAGAACTGACATGATATATGTGTGCAACTGTTAAAAGTTGTCTTTATAAGTGAATTATTGATGAATTGAATTGTTATATGAATATATGAGAACATGATGTATAGATTTTGACCCGCACTTGTGAAGGTAAGGTACCAAGTGGTGAAATTTAGGATTTGGTATGTATAGTGAATTTGAAGCAGTAAGGGGCCCCATACTACTACAAATAGATGATATATGCTATAACTCGTCAGAATCATGGTTGTAACCTATGGATCAGGTGGGGGTAGTGTGTTAGAATAAAAATCTAGGACGTGCCAGTTAGGGTTTTCCCATAACAGTAAAGAATGTATATGAATAATATGCTAAGTGTTTAAAGTAACATAAGAGTGAAACCAGTTAAAACCAGAAAATATATGTGTTTGCATATGAAGAGCTAGTTTCATTTTAATCATATAATGGTTATGCAAGAGGTTCAAGAGCAGCGAATAACCCTAGGGATGGTTCTAGTCATAGACCCTAAGGGATAGAAATCAGTTTCACAAGTGAACTTATTCCTATAAGGATACATCATGATAGGGGTGAGAGAGCCCCAGATTTGAATCATCAAGTAGCAGAATCTGCATTTAGGGAATCCAGTGCAGGAAAACTTAGTAAAGTAATGGAGCAGAGTATATGCCATATATCATTGCACAAGGTGTGGAACAGAACAAAGAAGTGATCATATAAGAGCTAGTAAGAAGGTTAGCTATAGGGGTAAAAGGGTTAATCCTTAACCCCAAGTTATTATTCGTGAAGTACCGAAGGGTTGTACGTTCAAGGATTTTTCACATGTCAACCATCATTGTTTTTTGGGTCAACTGATCCAATTGTCAGTCATAGGTGGATTTCAGAGAGGGCGCATTTCATACGTGCACGTATGCGCCTGAAAATAAAGTAAAATATGCAATAAATCAAATGAGAATTATAGTAAAAGGTTGGTGGAATATGAGGTGAAACAGAGGAATTACAGACATATTGAGATTATGACGTAGGAGGAATTCAAAGAGATTGCCAGTGAGCAGTTCTTTCCTTAATCAGAGGTGAATAGGATTGTGGATGAATTCTACAGATTGAGACAAAGAACAAAAATAGTTCTAGAAATCAATGCAAAATTTCTCTAGAAAGCATGTTTTTGTCTGGATTATGTTGTCAACGAAAAGATAAAAATATACACGTATATGATGGCGTTCCAGCCTAGTATACGAGAATTCATAGACGCTAGTAAACCATAAAACGTGAAAGCCATGATGAACGCAACCAGAGCTAGAGAGTTGGAGTCAGAGAGACAAAAAAAAGAAGAGGAAATCGTAAAAGAAAACTGCACCAATGTTTAAGAAAACAACAATAGAGGTTCCAGAAAAGAAAGTAATGCAAAAGACCTACCCGATCTGCTCAACATGTAAGAGAAATCATATGAAGAAATTCAGGTTTGGTTCCCTAACAAAATTTTAAATATGGCAAACCAGGTTATATGAGTAAGGACCGTAAGGACCCAAGATAGTGAATAAAGAGAATGTACCGAAATCAAAAGGAAGAGCTTTCCAGCTTACGGCTGAAACAGCCAAAACAGAATAAGATGTGGTTACAGAAATCTCAATCATATGTGTGAAAAGTTAGATTCTCCTCTCGAAGTGGAAATAACTGATAATAAAACTGTTATTGTATCGCATGTGTATAGGCATAATGTGATAGAAATGAATACTATTAGATTCCTTATCAAATTTATACTTATGAATATGAGGGAATTCCGTGGTTGGAATAGACTGGTTAGATTGTAACCAGGTTACTATATTAAGTGAACAAAAAGTGATATGAGTTCATACCCCAAGTGGGGAAGAACTATTTATATGTGATAATGTCAAAAGAAGAAAGTTATAAGTATGTTCAGCTTCTAAATCTAGGAAGTATCTTTGGCATAAGTACACTGCTTCCTCATCTTATGTTACAGACAAAGTTAGAAAAGAAACAAATGAGTTTAGAAGAGGTAAAAGTAGTATGTGAATATCCTGACGTGTTTTCCGAGGATTTACCTGGGTAACCGCCAGACAGACAGGGTGAATTCAAAGTCGATGTAGTGTCGAGAGCTAAACTGATTGTGAGGGCTCCGTACAAACTTGTTACTCCAGAGATGCAAGAAGTGATGAGTCAACTCCAAAAACTACTAGACAAGGGGTTTATTAAACCTAGTAGTTCTCCGTGGGGTGCTCCTATGTTAATTGTGAAAAAGAAGGATGATACTTTTCATATGTGTGTTGATTATCATGAGCTTAATAAAGTGACCATCAAGAATAGATATCCTCTGCCCAGAATAGATGATGTGAATTTTACGTACTAGTTTTAAATTTATAAATTCCGATTATTTTTACTAAAAACAGCATGATAGGGAAAAAGACCTAATCGTATTATAGTGTAGCGAATAAGTCGAGTGTATAGCACTTGGGGAACGGGTATGATTCTGATTTTATTAAATTAACTTAGAATTAATTATTTAAACTACTAAAAATAATAAAAAGACAAATAAAGCAATTAAATGAGGATTTTGGAATTCTATCAATAAAGATTCAAACTTTATCACCTAAATCAACTACTAACACTATCAAACACTAAAAACAAGCCAAAGCAAGTCAAAAGCAAAGATCTTGGTTGGATTTAACTATCAAGTTGAAGCTCCCTCCCTAGATTCGATTCTATCCTTTCAAGTTGATTAAATTCAATTAATTAAGTGCAATGGATGTCTAAATTATATACCGATTCCTATATTGGTTAGACTCTTGATCCGAATATCTAACCATATAATCATGCAATTTAATTAATCTTTATGGTCATGAAGTTAAGTAAAAGCAAGATTAGACTTTTTAAGTTCGAATCGAACAAGATTTTACCTTTAATGATTGTTTAGGTTAATATATTATTAACTTGACACACAAAGGTCATCATGCATCAATCACACACATTAAAGTTCCTATATTTTTATGTTTAAGCCTAGGATTTGGTCAATCACTAGTCAAAACTACTTGTTGATCCTAAATAGTTAAGATTAAAGTCACACAAGCGGATTGGTCTTTCTACTTATGCAAACTTAGAATATAAACAAGCAAAAACAGGAGCTAGAACACATGTGGATTTATGGTAGAACTTAATTTGACAAATATATGATAATTAACATCCTAAAACATATAAATTAATCAACTTTAATAGAGTTTCATCTCCTCTAGGGAGGAATACAGAGTTTCTAGCCTAGAATCATGCTTCTTGAACACTGAAAAATATTAATAAACATGAGGAATAGAATAGAAAGATGAAACCGTGTTAAGAACAACGCTTCCAAGCCTTGAATCTTAAAAAATTAGCTTCAATCTTCAATCTCCAGCCTTGAACTCCTTGGGAACGTATCTGGACTTGATTTGACAGTGTTTGAGCAGGAGAAGTGGGGTGATTATCGGATCTGGAGTTGTGTTTATGTAGGAAAGCTGAAACAGGGCCGTCGCGCCGCGACAGTTATTTGTCGCGCCGCGATCTATAGAAACGTCGCGATCCCAAACTCTATCCTATTTGAATCCGGAGTTATCTGCCAGTCGTGCCGCGATCTTTTGGATTGTCGCGTCGCGATCCTTAGCTGTTCATCGCGATGAGCTTTATCTCCAAGGCTTTCCTGTCGCAATCTTATTCTTTTGGTTGCGCCGCGAGCCTTAACTGGTCACGACGCGAACCCTGGAATTTGCCCGGCTCTCTTTTTTTCTTCCTAATTTCTTTTTCCTTTATTATTTTATTTACTTTACTTTTATTTCTTTGACTTCTTTTCTTTCTTCCCTTAATTTCTTTGCTTGATTTCTTCAAATATTTATATTCTCGCCTTTTAGCCTGCAAAAATAAAAACCAACGGTAAAACGTACCTTTTTAAACAAATACGCACACTTTTCCGGCTAAAATAAACAGATATCGCATAAGATTTATATATAATAAACGTGATATCAGGAAGCTAGAAAATTGACTGGTAAATGTGATCCTAGACTATTAAATAAAGTGATCCAAGGCTTATGTATTATTATATAATTGTGATATAATAAATAGTCAGATGCAAATGCTTATCGAGTGATTGAGTGTCCATTTTCTAACCCAAACCATATTCTGAGAACTTTTAACTCTCTAAAGTCTCATTTCCCTTGAGCGAAAGAGTCTAATGTCACTCTCATATGTTCATGCTTCCGAGAGTACATTCCATGTCGTAAATTTTGAATAGAAGCTAAAAGGCAAATGAAAAAGGTATTTTTGATCAAACAATTGGATTAATAGAAGTACTTTCAAGTTTGGGATTCAGGCATTGATCTTTTGGTCAACATCTTTAGCAGCAATTGATGCACTCTTCGTTGACTTCACTCTTACTACTTTGTTGCCACAGGCCTTTGTAAAATTTAACTTTGAATGGGTGTTCATAATGAACAAAGCTTATGCTTGTGTTTATTAGATAGAATACGGTCGAGTTTTAGATCCGGTTTATGTTATAGATGGGTTTGGCCGTATTATTGTTTAGATGGACCTTGGCCCTATGGAGTTTTTCTCGTCTTTATTTGTAGTTGATCAGTAGTACACAATGGCTTACGAGGTTTTCATCATTCTATAGTGTTAAGTAATATAAAATTATCTGCACAATTTCTTTTTACTCCTTCGAATATTCTTTACAACAACAACCAGCTTACTTAATTCCATTTGAGTGAGGTATGGGGGAGGTAAGATGTAGGGTGTGTTCGGCAACGGGCTTATGGGGGATTATACGGGCTTGGGATTCTAGTTTTTATAATCCCCAGCCCTCTAGCCCGTTCGAGTGTTAAAATCTTGAGGGGATTATTAAAAACATAATCCCTCATAAGCCCTAAAATAAAAGTCTTTTTAAATAGCTTATGGCTTGGGCTTGGGATTATCAATTAATCAGACCCAGCTCCAGCCCCAGCCCCAGCCTCTTTCGCCAAACACACCCGTAAACGGTTACACCTCTACACCCGACCCGCCGTAGGGTTACTGACTGCCTTCAAGTTAGTCCTTTTGTTTAGAAAATCTTTTTTGCACTTGAGTTAGTCCTTTTGTTTGTGAGTAAAACAGAAACCAGAATCCAAGTTAGCAACGAATGAATATGATGAGAGGGAAAACCATAGTTGTCAATAGCGAATAGCGGTAAATAGCGATGACCTACCTACATGCTACATAGCGAATAGCGCTAAATAGAGGCCGCTATTTCGTATTTAGCGATAGCCTTCTAAAATAGAACTATATATTTATATATTAGTATATTACCTTAGAAGTCTTAAACTATTATATATAGTAGAGAACAAAATATAATACTAAGTCTTAAACTATTATAAGTTAATTCAAAGATCATCTAAAGCTTCACACTACTGATTAAAGGTAAAAAAATGAAAAAAAAAATTACCAAAATGTCATCGCTACCGCTATATGCTTGATAGCGGTCACCTAGCGCTACGCTACGCTATTCGCTATAGCGGCGCTATTTGGCGCTATCAACAACTGTGGGGAAAACAGAATTTATGCAATCCAGAAGAATATTTACCAAAATAGAAGGCTCAATTTGGAATGTTTTAACACGCTGGAAGACGTATGCTAATTGCTATATCGTAATCTGGATAGGCTACTGGGAAGATGATGAATTGATGTATAAACAAGTTAGGATTTTGGTTACTTGGTTGCTAGATGATGATATGAGCATTGTATTTTGGGATATTTGTTATCTTCTATGATCATTTCATGTTAATAGTTTGATTCAGAAGTACAATAGTTTGAAGAATTTTCATAACTACTATCTTTTAATAATATAACCATCATTTTGTGAATATTCTTTCAAAACTTCTGAAAAATTTAATAACTATAAAAGATTTTGGCCTCAGAAAGTGGACGTTTAGGAGTTCCTTATTTGAAGATGAAAATTTCATAGTGTCAGTTCCTCTTTGGTAATAAACTAATAATGGTTGTCTTGAAACGGGTTAATGGGTAATTGTTAGTATGGGTTAAACAGCTTGATTGAGTCGGGTTGGTCCAGAACTTCTTTGTCCAATTTTAGATTTACGATTAATTTTTAATATATAAATGTGATCACAAAACTATATTCTTAAAATAATAATCTTAAACTTTAAATCAAGGAGTTGGAAGTCAATATGCACTAAAAATAGCTTCTTGGTGACTTTTAACGCTTTTGATCAATTCCCTTTTAGCCAAATTTGTTTAAACAAGCTAGTTATAAGTAAAAAGGGTATACATTGTCACTTTTATTTTCTGTTCACTTATATGTGGTTTTGGCGTATACTATCAGTGGTAAAGGATTTAACTGGTCCCGGTTCAAGCTACCACCAATCAGGAGCAAACATGGATGGCTGTTGGCTGGAGGGATAAAACCCGAGAATGTAAGTGAAGCCCTTTCAATACTAAGACCAGATGGAGTTGATGTCAGTAGTGGTATTTGTGCTTCAGACGGCATTCAAAAAGATATATCACGTATATCCTCTTTCATGACTGCAGTAAGTTCTGTACGGTATTGATCATTTTCCATCATCAAACATGAATAATTGATATTTTTCAAGTAACTGGTGTTATATTTTGTTTAATATTTAACTAGATTCATATGTAGCACGATGTATAAATTTGATCTTAGCCAACCATATGATAAACATGGCCATTGCACCTTTCTTTATCATGCCCATTTACTCAAAATGTTGCAGAAAACATGGTTCACATTCGTTGGTTCTAATGGGTCCCCTTGACATGATGTATAGTTGTATACTACATAGATCTGTATGAAGAGCTAGACAGTTATTAGCTGTACTAAGATAGAGATGTATATGGATATCAATAATTATATTTTTTTCTTTGTATCTATAAGAAAACAAACTTTTAGCTACCCATGTTACAATATAACCCAAAGTATCAAAATAACTAATATGCCCTCTCCGATTTTATCGAGGCAAGTCATAGAATTGTTATTAGACGAACTTTTGAACCAATTTCGAGTCACCACATAATGAAATGTTTTCATACTACTTGCAAGATGCCCGAGTAAGTGTGATGGAAGTGGTCATGATTTCTTTGGGTCCCTGTAATATTTCCCGAGAACTTGCTTAGCAGCTTGTTCTACATTTATCAGAATTTGGAGTCATTAGTGTTTGGTTAAAATTGTTACAAATATAAGAATACATCTACACATGATCAAGTGTCTGAGCCCTTTTCTTAGAGGGGAGGGAGTATTAACCCTGATATTTTGGTATGGAAGTTTTGACGGAAACACTAGCCTTGGGGGTCATCGGGGCCCTCCGAAACTTGCCCCGGCAAGATGACCAACCGAAGAAAGATGGAACCACGCTTCTCAAATTCTTTTTTCTTTTAATAAATAAAAGTTAATGAGATGGTGGGATAGAAGGATGACCGTTACTAGGGTTTCGTTCGCTGGAAAAGAAAGATGGAAGGAGTAGATTGAGAAGCTAATGTGACGATGATGTGACTATTGGGTGTTGGGATGAGAAGCCGCTCATCTCCTCACCCTTAGGTAATTAAAGATATCTACCTATATATAAAAAGAGCTCATGCCTTTTAAAATTGACACTTGTTAATCTAAATAGTATAGCACTATTTTGAGTTTTTAAAACTCATATTCTTACATATACTAATATAAATTTATATCTCTCTATGATATAACATAATCCCAAAACAATTGTATATTGAAGCTTTTTAAAGGGAGGTGATCCTCTTACATAACAAAAGTGATCATACACAATAAATTTATACATTTTCAAATTGTATCATATGCATTAACTACTTGTACCTTACTAAAAACTGTTGTGTACAAATTAACTCTCCTTTCAAAATTGTACACGCTAAAAGTTACAAACTGTTTGCATTTGCTTATTTATCAGCTTCGTGCCTTATTGTGCATGTACTTAAAGTTTTAAACCCACATTATTTAGAAAAATATTCATTTCCCCCCTTATCAAAAAGCAATTTGGTTGATTCATCACTATCATCGACCATAATTCTCCATCTTTTTGTGCAAGGTATTTATTTACTCTTTCCGTTTTGTTCATCTTTAGCCTTTTTTTTAAAATTAGATTTGATAAATTAATATATCATAAAGGTTTTAAGAGATATATACAAAGAAGGTGAATGAGATTTGGTTCAGTTATTAAATCAGCTCAGTAATTGTATAAAGTGATTTGTATTTTGAATAGTGAATTTTGTTTTTGTTAAAGATTTATGATTATTATATAAAATCAAATAACTTTTGGAAGTTGGTATGAGAATAAAAAATGTGACCATATGTAATTTATATATATGATAAATTTTTCATATAATGCCTTATGGTACTCATATAAAATGTATTTCTATTTGTGAGTTAATTTAAATTCATATATGTTATTTATAAGGAAACAAGTTAATGCAATGTTTAAATGTTGTATGTCTATTCTTTTGTTTCAAATATAAAACCAAGTATTTTGTTGTCTATGATTAAAAAAACTTTATTAGGAATAAAAAATAACGATAACATATACGTTGAAGGATTGAAATCCTTGCATTTTCAAATCCATAAAGTAAAAATCTTCTAAGTTGTTCATTGTGTGTTGTATATCAAAGGGTACACCAACAAAATCTAAATATTTTGTTTGGTGTTATAAAAAAGTTAATTAACTTTTGTTAGTTGTTCGGAATAAAATTATATATGATGATGTTTACTTGGATGGTAACAAAAGTATGATGATACATACTTGCTATATGGCATATAGAGTGACTTGAACCATGATCAATAAGTAATTTTGTACGTGTTTTAATTATTTACATAAGTACATATACTCTATTTGCTTTTTCTTGTAAAAAAATAAGCATCTATCTTTAATAATAAACTTAGACCACCATGGGCCCTGCTTAGCACGGCCAAAAGGAATAACTAGCAACAAAACGTAAGAAAATGAATGAGAAACAAGCTTTAATAAGTTCAAGTATGGCCGGTGTCAAAGTTTGCCATAGTATCATGATAAATTCTTCTTAAAAGAAAATTTCATATACTTCACTCCTAAACATCAAAATATCATATTGAATAGCCTAATTGTAGAATATCATATTGTAACACCGTAAAATCACAAGCCATTTTTTTTTTAAATTTGCCCTGCGGAAGCTTTAATTAAACAAACTTAATTACATATAAACCAATATTAACAAATATACAGTACTTGTTCAAAACCAACAATAACTACAACTGTTTGGTGTTACAAAA
>JAUEJL010065670.1:0-17514 GCA_032274825.1 Drosophyllum lusitanicum | reverse complement strand
CACATCTTATTACTTACAATCACTTATAACACATATAACACTTATATAATACACATTTATTTTCTGGATGTTACAGTTCACACTGCTGGAGTCTTCCCACGATCTGGTCTGAAAAAGATATGAAACAACAACAGTAAGCTTAAACTTAGCAAACACACAACACTAGATATGTACATAGCACACACATCATCCATGATTACAATCATACACATAATACTGAAGCCGTGCACTAACGACAATTTTACACTTTGGTTCAAAGTTGACTACCTAAGCCGTACCAAGAGTTTCACGTGTCTAACTGTGCCCGAGTCATGTTTTCACCACAATATAACACAACCACTCACTTCATACATAAACACATTAGTTTCACTTTCACATATACATAATAACATGCACATTTCACACTGATACAATGAGCAAGTTATTGTAACTCAACTGATTGTAGCACAAATAATAATCAACAGTAACCGGTTACGTATCTGGAAGATTCGCGTCTATCGACAATCACCTACAATTAAGGTTTCCATAGTATTAGATACTATTTAGAGCCACAACCTTACACCCACTAGCACACTATGGAAATCCTTATAAATCCATAACCCTGACCAATTTGCGATTTCACTAAGTTGTGGTTCACGATTGTGCTCTGAATCGCGATTTGTGGTCCTACACAAATCATAAATTACGATTGTACCTTAGCCACGAATTACGATTCACTGTTTACGATCCTTAACTCTATGGGTTTCCGATTCCAGTTCACGATTACATAGTTTTCGATTATCAATTACAATTCACTCCTTAATTGGTTTACGATTCAAACCCCATCCACAAATTACGATCTAAGTTTGTTTTCCAAACTACGATTGAGTCCATGTTTTTACGATTCACGATTGGTTCCGTTTTTTATTCCACTTTAAGGTTGATCCACGATTTGTAAATGTGGGGAATCCCCTAAAGGGCTTAACTCCTAATTTGCGATTCACCTATTTTACGATTTAACAATGACACGATTTACGATTAGCCAATACTTAAGATCCATGGTTTTCAATTCATCTGTCTTAGCCCGTTTACAATTCAAGACAATTGACAGTTTACGATTGGTGATTTACGATCCGCACACAGTATTTGGATTTATGATTTCAACAAGTTACAGATCACCATTTACGATTCACATCTCTCTTCTAATTTATGATTCATTGGACCCCAATAATATTTACGAGACCATTTTCAAAAATCAAACTTAACCAAATCTTAATCAAATCATTTAATTCCAATTATTAGTTCTCAAACATCTTATAAACAAATCCCTAATGATTAATGAAGTATTAACAAGATTTAAAGGTCCAAAATTGCATCAAGGTATCTGCTTCTTCAGTATTATTAGAACCACCCAAAAACCGATCTAAAACCCCATTAAATCAAAATCAATTGTCATGAATATGATACACAAATGACCATATAATTACAAGGGATCATACCTTATGTTTTTCCCTTCAAAACCGATCATTTTGATGTTGAAATGATCAAATTGTTCCCTGATTTCCTCTCGGCTTACACATAGTCACACACATACAGTTTCACGATTGATTACTTGCGACTACAGTAGTGATTCTTGGGCCTTGTGCCCTAATTTGGGTATATATACCCTCCCCATCTATGTTAATTGTCAGCTCCAATCCCCTAACTATAGAAATTTTATTAATTCACCATTACAATAAATAAAAGTATTATTACCCACGGACAAAGAAAAACGGGTATTACAACTGATATGCGTGAATCAGATCAGGTTTTATATTTATAAATTGGAATGATCGAAATACTGACTACAACACAAACAGACAATTATACCTAATCGTATCGCAGTATAGTTCTGGTAAGACTGAGTGTCGAACACTTGGGGAATGAGTATGATTTCAAATTTAAAAGATTTAATTATTAATTAGTCTAAAGAAAACAAATAAATGGGGGATCTGGGAATAAATCTATCATGCAATAAAAATACTAATAAGCAGACTAAACAGAAAACAACCCAAAGGTAAGATAAAGTTGAAAGCTTAGAATGAAGACAATCAATACAAGTAATTTCACATAGACTCGATTTCCCCTCGTCTACGGTCAATTTCATGGAAGTGCAATGGAAATTATTCATTATATGCCGATTCCTAAGTTGGTTAGATCTCTTGATCTGACTCACTAGCCATATAATTATAAAAATATTAACCCAACTGTCATGGCATTAACTATCACTATAATTAGTTAATAAATTCGTATCAAGCAAGAGTTAATCTACTGATTCGTATTAGTCACAAAATCAATCAATTAACACCGAATGGTCATCGCATGCAATTGCAAACACATTAAAGTTAATTAATTTAAAATCTAACCCTAGGATTTGGTCAATCACTAGTCGTGATTTCTAACAGTCATAACAAACCATGATACAAATAATCATAGATAGAATGGTCATCTCAACTATGAAAAACTCAGCAATAGGTCATAAAGATAGATACTTTAATACGAAGATCTTTGAAAAAGCTAAACATGATAAATTATACAATTACTAAACATCCGGGTGTATAGAAATAAAACCAATAAACAAGGGGTCATCTAATCAAGGTGAAAACAGAAAATCCAGCCCATAGACAGACTATAACACATTAAAAACAAAGATGAACAGAACTTGCAAACTATTATAGACCGATGGTGGCAATCCCGAGTCAACCCCGTGTCTTCCTCTTCGTTATTGAGTTCCAAACCTTCTCTCAAATTTTGAAATCACTCCTCCGCCATCATATTAAAACCCACTAATCGCCTATATTTTTAGCTTCTGCCATCATCTCCGCATATCCCCCTTTAGCTAGATACGCCACCGCCTTATTTTCTTATGGGCTTTTTTCAATTTTTGAACTTCACGGCCCAAAATAATTTCCTATGTTCACTTTCCTTCTTTTGTTTGAACCAACCAACCAAAACTATTAATTGCTCGTCAACTTTTTGTTGCTCTAAATTACCAATTTACCACCATCAATTTGCAAATTCACTTTTTGTCCATATTCATCGGGCTTTATTTTTATTACTTCCGGCCACCATAACGGAGAAAATAATTAAATCCCTCTTTGTTGTGTCCCACGCATACACTCCCAAGTATAATTACTCTTCCTTTTTATTTCTTGTGTTTAACGGCCCCATAATCCAGCCCACTTAAATTGTTTTCTTGGCCCAGACTCTGATTCTAGCCCATGGATATAATTGTAGCATTCCAAGTTTAGTTTCCGTGACCGCTTGAATCACCTGAATACGAGTCTGTATGTGTGAGATATGATAAAAACATTAGATATGTGTCAGAGCAGACAACTTTTCTTATTTTTTTCACTTTATTCAGTTTTTTTTTCTTAAAACTTCTTATTATCCGCTTTTTTACATGAAATTCAACAACTTAACATATTAAGTATCTTTTGACTTATTTACAAACAATACCAGACTAAAATAAAACAGATATCACTTAAAATATATATCTAAATATGTCTATATCAGTAACTCTCTCTCACTTAAAAACGATTTCGTCATCGAAATCTTCAATATACTGTTTATTTAGAAATTGTGCCTTAGATGATATCTCAGAAGTAATGTTCAAAAATTGAGTTGTTTATTTTAACGTACAAATTAAAATCATTAATTGTAAAAATCCTCTTCGTAGAATGCGTGCATCATATTTATGTCTTCGTTTTGTTGACTTTTGGCAAGTAAAGTAAAGACTACATGCTCTCAAGTCTCGGCAATATTGCATGGTAAGTCAACGGTTGACTTCAACCCCCATGTATGCTAATTGCTAAACGTGGTCTCAAATAACAAGCTAATCATTTATATTTAAAAAAAACATATTTAAAAAAATAATGGGTAAAAAGTATAGCATAGCTAAATTAATTTCAAAGTTGACTTTCATGCAACCATAATTCCATTAACACATATAAATAAGTAAATAACGAAATTAATTTTTGCATAAACCACCACAAACTCAAAATGGACCACCCTCCTCGATCCAGCGGCCGTCAACCACCGTCACCTGCCGGAAAACAGACTCTGCGTCTGACACGTTGCAAAAGCGAAAGTCCGACTACACATCCGCCGTCTTCCGGCATATTATCTAACACATCAAACACCGTCACTAAATCCCGGTCGATATCTACGGCCAAAACCAGAAACTATAAAGAACCAGAAGTGAATAACTTCACGATTCACCTTCGGAATCCGATGACTATCAACACTAGCATGACTAGTCCGGCCGCCAAGAAGAAGGCGGCACAAGACTCTGGCAGCGGCACGTTTGTACGGATTTTGCCACGGAAAAAGCCTACTTCTCCTTCGGCCTGGGCGTTGTCCCCAGGCCGAGTGGCTCCTTGTCCTTCGCCAGCTTCATCGCAGCTGATGAAACCGCCAAGTCCTGGTGGTAGGACTACCAGAGAACGCGGTAGTGGTGGAATTAGTGGAGTTTTAAAGTACTTTAGGCAGAAAAAAGCGGCATCAACAGAAGATGCTGATCGGCTTTACTTTAAATTGATGAATAATCGGTTATTGCAATGGCGGTTTGCGAATGCTCGAGCTGAAACCACCATGTCCACCGTTAAAACCGTATCTGAGGTAACTAACTAACTAATAAGATAGCGTTTCACATCATATTTCGATATTTAGACTGATATATAGTTACGTCACATCATATATACAGAAGAAACTGTTCAACGCGTGGTTGAAGATACTTGCGATAAGAAATTCAAACATGGTAAAGAGAATGGAAGTACAAAAGCTTGAAAACGACATAAAATTGTATCATATTATGAACTCCCAGTTCTTCTTGCTAGAAAAATGGTCGACAATTGAGGCTAAAAGCTTTGAAGCCGTTGGTCGAGTGGTTAGAAAACTATCTGTGGCATCTGTTAATATCCCCTTGCTCCATGATTCCAAGGTATTCTTAAGTTATTGTAACCTTGTAACATCATTTTAATTATAGATTTACATATAAGTGTACATTTGAATGTTTTTATGCAAGTAATACATTAGTTTCTACTAAGCGCGATCGAAAACTAATCTTATCGGTGGTACATAGGGAGATGTTTTAGCGGTTTCTGATGTGTTGGACACCGCCACGACACTCTTGGAGAATATAGAATCCGCAATCACAAAATTATCTTATCAGGTAATCTACTACGTACATTTAGAAATACAGTTTTAACTGTAAAAAATAATGAAAACTTTGTAGATATCATGTATTACACCTCACTATTTATAAATTACAAGATATACCATAAAAAGCTCATCTGTATAATTAGGCTGACCCATCATATACTAAATGGAAGTATCATTTTATCTTTAATATTACCAACATTTCATGGCGTTAACGTGATGTGTGATTTTTCTAAAACAGGCTGAGAAGTCATGCTATCTATTAACCGAGCTTTCTATAATTGCGAAACAAGAAAAGGAGTCTTTGATCGAACTACAAACATGGATGGCTGTCGTTGCGTCGTTAAAGGTAAGCAATCAACTCAACGATATGCGTAAATTTTGAACTTTTTAAGGATTAAACAAATCAAGAAAACACTTTTCTTGACTAAACGTTTTTGATTTCAAGTTTCGCATGATACAGGAGAAAGAAAGAAGTTTGCAAGCTCATATGATCCAAACCAATTGAAGATTATAACGGTGTTCATTGAAAACAAGTTATCCGGTTGTCATATATTCACTTCATATATGACATTTTAAGACTGTAAATGAATCGAACATTTGACGAGCAGTTTATGTACCGTTTAGCGAAGGTTCATTTATGTAATAAATGAACTAATATATACCGATTTTTTTATTCGTTTAGTTGAACGAACACATGAACAATATATCGTCTCATTCAGTCGTTCATTTCATAAATGTTCACTTATGTTGATGTGTATGCGCGTGTTTGTGTAGGCAATAAGTTTTTTTACATCTGTAGCTGTTAATTTCATTCATACATTTCAAAAATTAGATATTACATACATGTCCAAATCATGTTTTAAAAGTAGTATACCTTGTGTATTAATTAATAGTATTTTTAAGATATATGTAATATCTAACATTTACAAGAACATATACGAAATTCGTCAACTATTTAATTAAAAAAAAAGGTTACTGCGGAAATAATTAATTATAGAGTTTTTCTTTTCAAAGAGGAGTTCATCAACTATGGACGTCAAGCCTTTGGCTCAGATGTACGCGGTTTAACCGGTTTATCCATAGCCCCTTCCGCTCAACCCTCCGCAAATCTTTAATTCACTTCTTTCAAAAATTCACTCACTTCGATTAAAGTTCTCGATTTACTTTCCCGATTACAACAATGTTACACAGTACACGGAGATGGTTGTAATGAACAAGCACAAAGAAGTCACGTAAGGATCGATACTAAAATTCAAATTATTTGTTGAATAAAATTCAATCAGGAAGAAGATCCTATAGGGGCCTTTAAAATAACCAAGCAACTTGGACCATCGCAAATCATGTGCCATTCAGTCAGTGAGTTCGAAGAAGAAACATCTCTCACAAGCATTTGATCAAACATTTGCTGAGCGTCATACAGTTCACCACATTTCACATAGAAATCAATCAAAAACATCACCACCTATAAGTGATCAATTAAGTGGAGTGTAGCATGTTTGGTGTGAAACCTACACGCGCTACACTCCACCATCTCCGAAGTTATAACAAGAAAAGATGGTCTAACAACCTACTAAGTTGTTCGCTAATCGCTTAGTTGATCAATGGAAATTTGTATCTTCTAGTCTAGAGATAAAAGACCGTCTACGAGGTTATTAGAGCACGTTCTCTTTACGATCTTTCGTAAACAAGTGTTGGTATTTACTTGGAGATGGATTTGGCTGGGGTTCATAGTGATTACCTTCCCTTTCGTGTTAGGAGAGTTGTGCGGATTTATGCGATGTTGGTTACGGTAAAGGTGTTCATGGAAAGGTTTTAAGAAGTGGGTTGCAGATTGATTTTAACGTGGGGACGTTATTTAATAGATTTTTATGTGAAATGTGATGAACCGAGTGATGTTTAGGAAGTGTTCGATCAAATGCCTGTGAGATATATTTCTTCTTGGAACTCATTGATTGCAGGGCAAATGAAAAATGCGATGGTCCATGTTGCTGAAGTGACACATGCTTGGTAATTTCAAAAGCCCCATAGAACTTCTTCCAGGTTGACTTTAATTCAACAAATAATTCATATTTTAGTAGTGAACCTTATGTGATTCATTATGAACATTTAGGTTCATTACAACCATCTCCTTGTACTATGTAACATTTGCTGTAATCGGAAGGTATCGATAACTTAAATCAAAGTGACGGAATTTCCAAAAGAACAGAATGAATGATCTGTGAAGAGTTGATGAAAAGGGCGTCTATCCGACACTAAAAGACAACTAACCCTTCAATCTAGACAAAGATAATTTAAAGGACTGATGAAAGTAACAAGTATTGACCATCTCAGTAATTTCAAAACTTAAAAGACCAACCTCCAATTTATCCAGAACTAGTTTAAAGGATTGAGATAACCATCTCAATAATTTCCAAACTGACAACCATTATGAACTCAGAAGCCAAACATGATAATGCATTAATGGTTGGATGTAATCAAATATCTCAAATAAGACAGGCTGACAATAATTAACCAAAATCATCTGGAGCTCCAAACAGCAATATTCGATATTCTCAAAACATAAGCTTAAAAAACTAAGGGGAAAAACAACACTTACCATATAATAATAATGTAATAATAATTGAAGTTATTATTATTAACGGTAACGACGAAGGGACAGGGTGTTGTTCCTCTTCCAGGTAGCCCTTCTTGAGGGACGTGCCTTGTGGTTCAAGTGTCCCTTACCACGAAGACCTCTGTATTTCTTACCAGCAGATGTCAACCCACGAAGCTCTCTGTGTTTGTGCACAGGGTTGCAGATCCAGTTGATTCGTGGATCATTACGAATAGCAGCATGTGCAGGATCAACCAAAATCACCTCAAAGTACTTGTAAGTCGAGTCCTGCATTCCAGACTTGTTACTTACAAACCCACAAATAAATGTAATTGGGTAACCAAAACAGGGTTTAAAGTTTAAACATTACTTTTTTTTTTTGCCAAAATTTAGAGGTGACAGGATAGGCATATGAATTATGGACACTACCCATAAAAAACAAGTCTTTTCTTGTACCTGTCAAAGAGGGCTGGACCAGGTTGGGTTAAAGCACTGACTTTTTGTCCATTTAAAGACCCACATTGAGTAATTGGCAACAGAAAGAGGGTTTGACATATTGTTTTGCCAAAATCTAGAGGTGACAAGATGGACAGGTTGGGTTGAGTTGACTCGCTACAACTTATGGTCCATTTTTAAGAACTATAAGCAAGTAGTATATTGACTATGATTTAAAGAAAAATAAGAATAATTTCCAGCATAACAATCTAATCTTTGAATAACAGGATTTAGGAAGTTGTATGTATTAAAATAAACTTTGGTTGATTTACAACCCATCCAATCCGGACCTGCTTTTAGTGAAAACTTTGACTTAAACCAATTCACATATTGAGATAAAATCACAACCCAAAATAACCAATTCATAAGTAAATGGGTCAAATTTGTCACACCTACCTAAATATATGTCATTCATATGATGACTTTTGGATAAAAAAAATAATTGATATGACACCTCCTCATCAAAATAAAAGTATTAGCATGCGCACCTCATTTAGCCAGTAAGAGTTGAGAACCTTAAGACCACCCAATTTCCTACCAGCTCGTTCCTCAGCAACAGACCTTTTGCTTCGTTGAAATTTCAGTTGAGTGACACCCTGGTTTGTTGGCTTTCCATACACAATACCCTTGGGAACTGGCCTCTTCCTTCCACCACGCCTCACACGAACTCGATAAATAACATAACCCTACAAACAAATTCTGAAAAACTCAAAAAACAGTTTCTAATACCTAACGTACAATTTTACTATGCATGTGGTAGAAATCTTCTAATATACAGAACTACAAACCTATCCATTAGCATTATGGTTAGCAAGCATACAGATGCAACTTGTTAAGCATCTATAAAATTACAAGAAGGTTTCAGATTTCGAGTCAGATCAACCAAAAACTATTAGGTTGGGAAAAAGTTATATAAAGAAGATGTGATTTTTATAGCCAGACAGTGGTGGTAATCTATTTTGCCAGACACAGGAAACGACTTGAAAACAATCGGTTATGCAATCTAAATGAAAGCATACAACAAGTAGAAATCATAATTCTTAAGACCTTGACAGACCCTTCTATCTCTATGAGAAAAAACAATGCATATACAACTCAAATAGCTGCTTATAAGAATATGCATAAAACAGGGACACATTTCTATCAATTTTAGTGGAAAAGGGCTGCATCGACTTCGATATATAGTTATATCACTGGTGACCTAACTTAATACAAATCGACCAACTTACGCTCATCAGTCATCTACTGATCTACACCAAAATATCAATATCCTAATTAACTTACACACATACAATATTCACTCAGCACATATAATGTAATCTAGAGTCTAAAATAGCAACTTAACAATAGATTGCAACTTACAAATGTCCACACATAAAAAGCAAGTGTTCTGAATATAATTCGAACATCTAAAGTAGGAGTGAACTATGATCCTATAAATGAGATATGGTAAATGAACAGAACCACCGAAGCTTTATACATTACAATTAACAAGTTTTACCTAACCTTCAATCTTGATAACGTTTGTGTGAATCACATGCATAGACCAACAAACATAAACAAATCTGCCAGATTCTACGTATTAACCAAATATTATGTGTTGTAATGTGCGTATATTTACATTAGTTTCGTGCGATGAAAATGTAACATGCGAAATTACACCAAAAAAAAACTACCTGCTTGGCTTTGTAGCCCATACGACGAGCCTTATCGGGTCGAGTAGGATGAGTGACCCGGACAATGGAAGGAAGCTGGCGATACTCCCAGCACCTCACCCTCTGCATAAACCTCATCACATCCGATTGCTTCTTCCTCCATAGCTCCGACACATAAGTATAAGCACCTGTTAGCACCATCCAAATCAAACAACATTTCAACTAATAAAAACTCTAATCATCCACATTCAACTAATAAATAAACGATTACCAATCAGCAATCGAAATCCAAACTAAAACAACGAATTGACTATATTCCGCATCAATTAAATGAGAGATTACAGAAAGAAAAGATTGATTTGCAGGAACAGATAGAACGGAACTATACCCATTGTTCCGCTCCCTTCCGGCTACGAACCGCACGGCTAGGGCTGCTGTTGAGCGTGAAAGATTAGGGTTTTAGATATCGCCGGCAATATAAAGGATCCATTGGCTTGGGCCTAACAGGCCGTTCGGCTTGGGCCGAACCGTACATATAGTTTCTTAATTAAGTAAAAAATAAATTTAAATAATACCTTTCAAATGTATATATTATTTATAATATAAAATTATAATTAGATCATAAGTAGTTCAATTACTTTCAAATTTTTTTATCTAAGAACAATTTTTGAAGATTTACATGTTTTTAATATTATTTGTAAAATAAATTTAATTCTATATTATTTGTTCATATAAATTGTTTGTGAGAGCAGCATAACTTAAGTTAAGTTAGATTAATATCGTGTATTTTTTTTTTCAAGAAATAAGTTACGTAATGGACGTATAAATATATCAAATTAGGTGAAACAGACTGTTATTAGGTAATTTCAAATTATATTTGATATGAATATTATTTAAGTTGTTATAGACAGAAATATTGAATGTCTAAGTAATTAAATAATTGCTAGTTGATCATAACGATTAAAGTCATATTAATCAAATAATTACCTGTCTAATTAGCGTTGATAAAACAAATTCTATTTTTTTAATAAAATTAAAGTATTTTGCTGTTCAGTTAATGTTGTATCTTTGGTCATGTTCTCAAATCAAAATAAATTGTTAACTTTATTGTTATACAATCACATTTAGTAATGTCAGTTTTCTTTTCTACCATACTAGCCATTACACCGTACAAATACTTCATCACACCATCTGATCATGTCCTTTCTATACAAAAAAAATAGACGCAACACACAAAATCTTCTTTTTCAAGCTTTGAGGTCACACAAGGCTCCGCTCCGTCCCCTATTAGACTATGAGTATAGCCCCCACACTTTGCCTATCTTTTACCCAAATGCCACCTCAGTGTCGCATCACTTTTTCCTCCCCTTTCTCTCTCTTACCCCTGACATAAGTATAGCCTAATGGCCCTAATCCTACTAACCAAATCTTTTTCCCACTTTTTTTAATTTATTTTATTATACATTCAAGTATTAAACAAAACAAAATATTAATCACATCTATATGTTTCTCTAATTTTTTTCTTCGTCAAAGTTGCTAGATTCCGTAAAGTGATCATGTGAGCTAATGTAAAACTCGAATTCTTTGTTGAATTGTGCTGCTTCTTGTAGTTTTAGTTTGTTTGCTTTGAGCGTCGGCACTTTTTCCTTGACTTCAAGTTTTTTCATTATATATGTCATATATGATTTTTAGCCTGGTTGTCGAACGTTTTAATTTAACCCAATAAATTATTGATGTTTTTTTGCGGGGTTACCCCGGTATTAGGCGTACTCGTCGATGTCCTCTTTTCCTTGTCCCTCCCAACGGGCCGTTAAGGCTCCTCTATCTCGATATCGTGATCTTCGTCTTCATCGTCATCATTGTTGTTTAGGTTAAAACATGCATTGGAAGACCCGGTCGTGGGGTTTCGGGAAGAAGACATTTTACTACATTTTGTAGGCCGGAAAAAAGAAGAGGCCATCAGTTGTATTGGGTGCCACTTTGGACAATTTTTTAGGACGTTCCACGCTTGTTCATGGTTGAAAGTAGACCCTTTGTTATTCTCCCGATAACGGTAGTGCGCCATTTGTAGAATATCGGTTTCGCTTGTTCCACTACGTCTTGTATTTATTAAGTTGTTGTAGATAGCAGCGAAACACGATATTTTCTTGTTGAGGTCTTTAAATTTGAAGGTGATTTGATGTACATTTCTATATCATCCACGTCCCAATTATGCGTAAAATACGTTCTCGGTCCCCCCAAAGCTTTCTACATTTATATAATAAGAATAGTAAGAATAAATATAATAATAATAATAATAATAACAACAACAACAATAATAATTTATACCACCTGTTTATACGTTTCCAACAACGGGCCATTGGAAATGTCAACCCCTGACGAAACTAACGCCACTTCCTCATCTTTGGACCATGCAACCGCTTTTGCTCTTTTAAAAAAAAAATTATTTCCCGGTTGTGGTGTTGAGTACTTGAGTTGGATTGTTAGTTCGGGATGGATTGTGGTGTTTCCGGAACATAGTCGTCGTCATGAGGCGGGTTTCAAAATTGAGTGTTCCAAGATGGGGGTGAAAGTTGGAACTGCGCCGGAACAAAACCCAATTGTAACATCTCTTGGTTCGTTAATTATTGAGGGATGTAACATTGTTGGGCAAATTGTTGGAAGCCGTGTTGAAAGGAGTGAGCGTGTCTTGTTGCGGGATATATGCTTGTTGTGTAAATTGTTGGAATCCGGGTTGAAAACCAGGGGACGTGTCTTGTTGCGGGGTTGAACCCGAATTTCTAACTCGGTTGCAACGGGATGTAGGTATGGTGAAATTTGAATCCATGATAAAATTTTGAAATGTTGATGGAAGAAAGTAGATGCTTTTTCGAAGTGTTGATGTAAGAGAGTAGATAAAATTTTGAAGTGTTAGGGTGAAATTTTTGAAAGTGTTAAATGATATATTTATAGGGGAGAAGGGAAAAAATGAATATATATATATATACACACACCAACAGTTACTTTTTATTTAATTTTTTTAATTTTAGAGATTAACAACGATTTTGCAAATTTCTTTATTCCAACGATTTCAAATTTAAAGTTTGTTTCTTCTTAAATTCGATTATTTGTGAATTCTTTTTAGAATAGGGTGTGTAACTGTGTTTGGTGAAATTAGCTGAAGCTGAGGTCGAAACTTAGGGTGCGTTTGGTACAGATAATGGAACTGCAGAGAAAGGGAATTGGTCTGGAGAATGTGAATTGAATCTTCTGTTCGGTAACACATAGATTTCAGCAGAGAAATGTAATAGAGAATCATTTCTCTTGTTTGGTAGCATAGAGATTTCAACAGAGAATTGTACCAATAACAAACAATCAATTTGGGTCAATTAACAATCCAATTCAAGTTCTATTGATGATAAATTTAACAACACCAACATATAACCAGCTCATAAAAATAATCGATTTTAAGCTCAAAAATCATACAAAAAGGACACAAAAATCATATAATTAGTTCAACATATAATCCAATTCAAGTTCCTATTGATGATCAATTTACCCACCTTCAACCATGGTCACATCAAAAAAACATCATTACGACCGGTAGTCATACAAAAAGTAGTAAATAAATCATGACCACAAAAAGTTTCTTCAACCAAAGTCTAACAACAAACAATAAGTACACACATTCATCAAATGGAACCATCGGTATACGATTCCACCATGCATAGTTTCTCCTCTTGTGTCATCCTAAGAAATGATCGCCCAAGAACCACATCCTTATCAATCAGATGTGTTGCTTTAAAACGTTTGGTCATAGTAATACCGGGTAAAGCTTTCAACTCGTCACTAACCTTCTCATAAATTTCACGAGCTTCCACACTTTCTTTATTGAGTTGTTCTCCTACAATCTCTCCAAATCTAACCAAGACTTCCTTCATCTCTCTGCATGACTCCAGATATACTTCATCCGCATCCATGCTTTTGCCTCGTTTACGTTTGCTAGTCACACTATTTGTAGGTCCTTGAGATCGACAAGCATCTTGAACCGTCTCTTCAACAAATTCAAAGTCATCAACATCAATCTGGGAGCTTTTTTGGGTCTCAGACTTCTTCTTCTCCAAGATCAACAGCCTTACTACCTGTTGCTCTATCCTTACCAAAGATGGTACACACTTTGTCATAAAACGGAAATGACTTGCCTCGAAAACTGGCGGCACCTTTGTGAGACTACATAGCAATTAGAAATAAATTTAGAATACATCTTCATTAATATAAATATATATTTTTAAAATATACCTTGATATATTCATCCCAAACGCTGTCCTCAGCAACCACACAATATTTTTCTTCATCCCAACCAAACCCACTTGCATGCACATATCGTACACAATGCTAAAGTGTGACTTCCATGTCTTCATCCTAGATTTTATATGCGGTTCTGCTTTGAGGCCGGAGTTTGAAAGACTTACATCTAGCAGTTGTTGAACTCCATTTAAGTAGCCTGGTTTGAATCCATTATCAGCACCCGCATACTTTCCAGATGCATGCAACTCCATTAATGCATCAATTAACTTTACGTCTTCTTCATTTGTCCAATTATGCTTGCTCCTTGTAACTCCTCTTGATACATTTGAATCTGCCATGCCTACATACAAATTTATGGTGCTACAAATAATCAACCAAAATATATAAAGTATGAAGTAACATAATCATAAAAAACTTTGATCCTACAAATAACAAGTTTATAATTATAGCAAATAACTAGTAAATAATTATTACAAATAAAGAGTTCAAATAACAATACATATAGCATTACAAATAAGATTTCAAATAACAAGTACATAATTATTAAACAAGCTAATTATTGATACGCCTCGCATTCCAATTGTTAAACATTTTATTAGCAAGAAGATCTCTACGATCGGTCCATTCTTGTGACGTCTCAACCGTAGAAATAACATTGTCATGATCATTTCCAGGTTGTGTGTGATTTGTTGGGACTTCATTATCAATAGGGTCTTCGGACATTGTTGTTCGTATGAAATTGTGTAACAAACAACAAGCAATGATGACACGTGGCATGGTGTCTATGGGATGATATGAGTTATCACGCAAAATAGCCCATCTAGCTTTAATCAATCCAAAACATCTCTCTATGACATCCCTTGCCGATGAGTGTCTCATATTAAATAACTCCTTCGCATTCGTAGGCGGGCGAGACCAATCATTAAGATGGTAATGTTGACCTCGATAAGGAGTTAAAAATCCTTCACCGTTTGTATAACCGGCATCACAAAGGTAGTATGTTCCTACAATTAACCATAAACTCTATGTTAATTAAGATAGTTAATTTTACGTATATTCTTCGAAGATCTTCCATCACATACCTTGAGTTATTTTAAGACCATTACGTCTACTAATTGCATCTCGTAGAACTCTACTATTAGCTGCAGAACCCTCCCATCCCGCTAATACATATGTAAATAAAAGATCTCTCGTACATACTCCGAGTACATTGGTACAAATTTCCCCCTTTCGTGTTCGATATGGTTTTCGATCAACAGTAGAGACTTTAACTTTAACATATGTTCCATCTAGTGCTCCTAGACAACCCTTCATAAAATAAAAACGTTACTTAATAAATTTTATTAGCAAAGATTATATTTAGTTAAAAATTATGTGTTTGACTAACCTTAAACCATTTCCATCTCTCGTCAGTTTCATTGTCTGGCACCGGCACGGGTGACTAGTAGAATTCTTTGTGTAATCGACATATATCATTCAATACTAACTTGAAATACCGATTTACAGTTTCCCAGACCGATGAAATCTATTGACTAGTATCATATTCTTTGCATTATGAGCAATGGTATGTAAAAGCATAGCAACTTGCTCATCCACTAGTTTTTACTATCCTTTAGTCCCCCTCTACTTTCTAGCATATCACAAAGTGTTGTAAACGCATGTATATTCATTCTTATGTTAACCACACTCGTTACGTCACTTTAATAAACCATCCTCATCATGTTTTCACGTCTATTATGGTAACTCATTAAATATTTTGCATGTAACGTTCTTGATTCAATCGAACGACGCAAACGATAAGTGCACATCATCCACCAATGAATCATAACATACATAGCATAAAATGGACCTATGGCAACTATTTTTTGTCTCAATGGTGATCTTGTCATCTACAAGAATGGTAGTAATCAAAATTAATAAACATAAAATCAAATTTCAAGTTCATAGACAACAATAAAAAATCCAATTTTATATATTTCAAATGACAAGAACAATGAATGATTTCTTAACACTTCACATTTCAAGTTTATAGACAACAACAATCAAAGATTTTTTTAACACTTCACATTTCAAGTTAATAGGTAACAACAATCAAAGATTTCTTAACACTCCACATTTCAAGTTAATAGGCAACAACAATCAAAGATTTCTTAACACTACACATTTCAAGTTAATAGGCAACAACAATTAAAGATTTCTTAACACTTCACATTTCAAGTGACAACAACAATCAACGATTTCTTAACACTTCACATTTCAAGTTAATAGGCAACAACAATTAAAGACTTCTTAACACTTCACATTTCAAGTGACAACAACAATCAAAGATTTCTTAACACTTCAAATTTCAAGTTAATAGGCAACAACAATCAAAGATTTATTCACACTTCACATTTCAAGTTCATAGACAACAACCAATCAAAGATTTATTCACACTTCACATTTCAAGTTCATAGACAACAAACAATCAAAGATTTATTCACACTTCATATTTCAAGTTCATAGACAAAGGAAAACAACTTTCAATATTCATAACCAATAATAAATCAATCCGGAAAACATCATAAAAAAGCATTTATGTAACACCCAAAGTTCGATTTTCATGATTTAATAATTAAACGGGTATTATAGTTTTAGTGGATGGCCTAATTATGATTAGGAGGTGTTTAGAAACTTGAGGGGTTAAAATTGTTAAATTTGAAACTAGATAAGTTGAGGGGCTAGTTGTGCCAAGTTTCAAAGATTTATATATATATAGGCAGATTTGACTTTCTTTGAGTCAAACCTTTCATTTCATCTTCTGCACTTCACGAGAGCTATAAGAGCAGCCATATTTCTTGAGTTTTTGGAACTAGAACAGCAAGAGCAAGTGATTTCAGCTGATATTAGCTAAACACAAGTGAGAGGTAAGGTTTCTTGCTTGAGTTCTTTGAAGTTTTAATGGGTTTTAGATGATTCAATGGTGAATCATGGTTTTAGCTTGTTCTTGTTGATTCCCTTAGTTTATCTGTTGTTTGGGGGTGTAGGAAAACACCCCTAACATGTTTTTCATGAGTTTTGTCGGATTTATGGCTAAAAACCGCGACTGTAAGGAAGAACAGTCGACAGGTCTGTAAGGTACACGGCCCGTGTAGCGGTACACGGCCCGTGTAGAGTTGAGGCGGTCACAGGGCCATGTTGGTATACATGGTCGTGTAGAGATTGAGGTACACGGCCCGTGTACATAACACGGCCCGTGTAGGTGATTTGTCAACACCGGCCATGTAGCCAAGACATGGTCGTGTAGCATGTAGTGTACACGGC
>JAUEJL010065659.1:0-17517 GCA_032274825.1 Drosophyllum lusitanicum | reverse complement strand
AATAGTTTGTTAAAGGGTTTATAAGTTTATTATATTAAAAAACAATTCAAAAATAAAATGATAAGTTAAGGTCCGTCGCAAATCCTAGAAGTTTGCGACGGATTTGTGACGGTCATGAATTTGTTTTTTTGCATTTTTAGATTAAAAGGTGGTAAAAATGCATCAACAAACACGTATTCTCTCATTTCTTATATGTGTTATCAATTTGGTGAAGTAAGAGGTTTTACACGTGTGTCTATAGACACACTCCTATGCGTTTTAATAGGTTTACGAACAAGTTTACTAAACTTGAAATATCATTTATCATAAAATAATATATTAAGTTCCATTGACCATACAAACAAACATATAAAATTGCATTTCATGTTACTTAATGGTTATCATTTTCCATTACAATCATCAATTTATTGCATATTATCATTTTACATATTACACAACCAACTTTATTTTTTTAAAAACAATATAATTAAATTTCATCATGCGTCCATTGTATGTAAACAACTTTTTACTATGTCTGATTTTTTGTTACCATTATATACAATGAACATTTTTATAATTGTCATTGTATACGGCTTACATACAATAAAAGAATTATGAAATTTGATTGTATTGTTTTTTTGAATAAATAAAGTTTGTTATAAACAACGATAATTATGACAAAATTCATTATATTTTGATACATTTTACTCTATTTTAATCATGGAATTATGGTCGACTACACACAATCATTCTTGGGTTGTAGTTTTTACGAGTTCAGTCTCTCGACCTGATTTTTTACAATATTGATCTATCAATCACTTGAAATAACTAAAATAGCTTATCCTATTATAAAATACAAATACATTTGATTACGTTCTTATGATGAGTACTTTCTCACTCATATTATACACACTCTCTCCAACTCTTCGTGTCACTCATCTCATTGTTTTTGTTAATCCACTTCATCAATCATCAAAGGTTTGAATTTTCATTTCAAGTCTTTAGGTTTGCATTCTTTAATTAGTTTTTTGATATTGGGATTTTTATATCATGATTATTTGATTTCTAGGTTTTTGATATAGTTGGGTTCATGGAGTTGATTTTCTAATTTGTGTTGATGGTTATTTTCTTATATATTGGTGAATATGGTTAAGAAATAAGCATTGAAAATGAAGGGTTGGTGAGGATTGAAGATAAACGGTGGTGGTGGTGGTTTAATGGTAACCAGTAGTGGTGGGCTGGTGGTTGTCTATATGAACTTCAAGATATGTAATCTACATCCATATATCCTATCCTACTAGAAGCAAATGTCTTTCATGAAATGTCAAAAATACATTTAACCAAAATTTTCTTCTCCAAATATCATGCTTGCAAATTGCCTTATCAATTGTAACATGAGAATTAATTGTGGGTGTTTTTATTAGGGAATGCAGTGCTTATGATGTTAGTTTTAGATTAGGTACTACAATAATAATGTTTGTAGAGGGGGTATATATAAACTTGGCTTCTTAAAACTAATTGAACACATATTACTTTTAATATTATTTTATTGATATTGAATAAAAAATTAAAAGTGAAATGATGCAAAATTTCTTAACATTATAAAAGATGACATCTAGTTTTACTCTAACACACATGCTAGCCTATTCAGTAACAACTAATGTCAATGATGTCCAACATATGAACAAGTTTTAAGATTACTTTCTCTACAATCCTGCTAAGTTTTCTAGCCGAGAGTAGTGATCCTCAACAATGGAGGTTGAGGCATTGAGCCTTGAATTTGTAGAGGAGAATAAATATTGACTTTGTAGGATATATCACATCAAAGGGTATGTTTGACGTAGCTAGCTGAAAGCTGGAGCTGGAGCTGAAGCTGGGGCTGGAGCTTTTAGGAGCTAGAGCTAAAACTTTTATTTAAAGCTGAAAGCTGGTGTTTTATTTGTACGAAAGTGTTTGGCAAAGTAGCTGTAGCTATGGCTTAAAAATGTAAAAAGACAGAAAAGGACACAAAAAAAAATATTTAAATAAGAAACAAAATTAATCAAAGGTTATTTATGTAATTTGCGTTTTAAAAGCTCTCAACAGCTCCTAAAAGCTACTTGAAGTAGCTTTTCATTTTGGAGCTTTTTGGAGCTAATTTTTTTAAAAATAAAAGTTCAAGCTCCTACAACCAAACAGAGCTAGTGAAGCTTATTTTCTAAAAACTAAAAGCTCCAGCTCTTAAAAGCTCTAAAAAGCTCCCGCTTGAACAAGTACAAGATTAATAAGAGACAAAACATGTTTTAGAAAACACAAACATGCTTTATTTTAGTAAAAGTACTATTAAAGTGAAAATGTGATTTTCACTTTATATTACTTTAATATATTAGACCATACCCTTGTCTTTGTAGCTTGAATTTTATTCATTGAATGATAGAATCTTGCATTTGAAAACGTTAACCAAACATTGAGTTGTCGACCACAATTAATTAAAGTCAAAATCTTCGGGATCTTCTTTCTTCTTTAGTTTGAATCACTTCTATTAGATTCAAACTTTGTCCACTAAGTTTTACTTTGCAAGACTTTAGTGTGTTGAAACTTTATAAGTAGAAGACCTAAAGCTTTAATGAATTACACATGCTAGCCTTGACAAATAAACTATTATATCGGAAAGTATAGTGACACTTGACTTATTAGATGAGAAGGCACTACTAAGTAAATGTACACAACTAATACTTACTCTGTTAAGCAAAAGACTGCTCAGCTAAGTCTGCTCAACTAATTAGAAACCTCCTAATCAAATAGTCAGAATTGTTTGATTAGTTGAGTAGACAAAATGCTTATCTAAGGCTTAGCCGAACTTAATTTTGGTCACTTACTTGACCGCGCCATAACCTATAAGACTAATTTACACATTACAAGATTAATAAGTCCCGACTTTGTTAAATTGGGTTTCGATCGGCTAAGTAGAAAAAAATGCTCAACTAAGGCTTAGCTGACTTATTTTGGTCATTCACTTAAGTGCATAACTTATAGGACTAATTTATAGAATACATGTCTAATCTTAGCAACACATGTTAAGATAGTTTCTAATCTAATTTAAGATAGTTTTATGATCATGAAATCTTTTATATTTTAGTAAGATAGGTTCCAAAGCAATTAGGAATTGATGGTATGTTATTCAGTTAATTTAGTTAGTGTTTATTCTTTTCACTTCAATTCCTTGGTCAAAATGGTTATGTGTTTTATACCTAAATTATGTGAAAATTGCCACATCTTGTGAGAACCCAAATGCTCATCTTTGAAATTTTGTAGGTTTCAATGGCATCTTTAGGAAGCGAATTCACAAATTGGTTTCATTTGACGAAGACTCTTCTTATCCTACTATTTTTGAAAGGTATATGATTTAGTTTCACTTTGGTGGTCGTTTTTTTTTCGTTCGGTGGATTTATTATCCTTTCTACTTATAGTTTCGATGCTTTAACCTAGAAATTTTTTGTCAAAGAGTAAAGGTGGTTAACCTCTTTTGTTCAAGCTTTAGGTTTTGTTTTTAATTCTTGATTATTGGTATAGATGAGAGGTACATGAATGTACTTATAAGCTAGTTAAAAATCAACCTAACTAAATCTTGATAGATAGAAAACACAATAATGCCCTTATTCATATGAATTGAAGCCTTAAGTTAGTTAAACGATATATAATTAAACATTAATTTAAAGTTTCAAAATCAGTTAAAACATTAATCAATATTCTAGACTTAAATAAATATTAAAGAAAACTAAATAAGATAAAAGTATTTTGATCTTTCTTGAAAAACCAATAATATTTATAAAAAAAGAATCAAAAAGGTTGAACTCGAAAAATATTACAAACAAACAACACAAACTAAACATATAATAAACTTAAAACTAAAATAGTAAATATTTTTATTTGTTATGTTTTCCAACTAAACCAGATAAAATCACTGACTTTTTTTAGAGTATACATAACTTCCAAAATTATTGGATACACACATGATCGAACTTAGTTCTTAGAAAAATTAGCTTTTATTAAATTAAATATGTTTCCCTATATTCAAATAATAACTTTTGAACAAATTAAGTTTTATATTGAAAAGGTCTCTTTAATTAAATTAGTATATATTTATACATCAAAGATCAAAGAATGAATAATATATTAATAATTAATTATTAATAACCTCGCTAGATGATGATTTTTCCTGATCCTTTAAGTATTACTTTATAATAGTTTAATTGTCATAAAATAAGAACTAATTTAAACTACTTTTTAGTCTGTTTCGTTTTGAGCACCGTGGTTTAATTATGATACATAAGAATAATTAAAAGACGTAACATTATTAGTATAAATATATTCAAATTATAGTTATTCTTCATGTAAACTAGTCACAATCGTATAAATGAAAAGCCTATGGCGCACAAAGGGGTTGTGGGGTAGGGGGTTGAAGTCATCATTTGGACTAGGGACGGAAAAAAAATCGAAACCGACGAGGAAAACCAATATAAATAAGGGGGGGGGGGGGGGACGGCGATGATAAATGGGGACGGGGAAAATGTTCGATATATATGTTTGGAACAGGGTTTAGAATAACAATAAAATTTTTATAATTTCATGGATTGTGTTTAATACACTTTTTGAAATCTGTAATTCGACCCTTATGCCTGGGGTATCACGAATTCAGATAAAAGATAATTCAAGAAACTTGATTTGAATCAAAGACTTAATTCAAATCCAAACACAGAATATCTTTGCTTTGATTTTCGTTCGTCAGAGACTATTTCAGCAGAATATCGATTAGCAAAATCGTATATTCTTTCTTTTCGTTTAACCTTCTTGTTTTTCACCCCTTGCACAAAAACCGAGATTGCCTATTTATAGGCAAAGAAATCGGCCGTTAGTGGCGGTTTCCGGCGGTTAGCCGGCGGCGGCGTTTTGGAGGCGCCGGTTTGATGATCCCGGCCCCGACTACCCAATACCAATATGTTTGTATTTGATAATGTTTTATAATTTAGTATAATCATTTGCTATCCCCGTGGTAAAAAATTATAGTTTTACTTTAATGGGTATCTTCGTGGTGAAAATTACCCATTTATTCACATGTTATATTCACATGTTTATATTAAACGGTGATACCCATTTCCTGCAGTTCTTCCTGGTTACCCGACGAGGATTCCCGTTTAAATCCTCATGATTTTTTAAGTGGGGACATGGACGACTTTCTTAAAGGGGGACGGGGGGACCAATCCCGCCCCTTTGCCATTCCTACTTGGGACTAGGGTTGTAAACGACCAAAATGTTCATGAATTGTTCGCGAAATCGTTCGGCGGAAAGTTCGTTTATGTTCGTTCGTTTAATAAACGAATGAACATGAACACGATTTTATGTTCGTTTAATTAAATGAACGAACACGAACAGAGCTCTCGTTCGTTCATTTATGTTCGTGAACATTCGGTTATCCGTTCGTTTATATTTTTTATATATACACATATATTATATGTGTGTGTGTTTATATATAGTGTTTATTTGTGTTTAATAATGTTGGATTTGCAATATAGTGTATGTCCGTTCGTTTACGTTTGTTTATCATTTAAATGAATGAACAAAAATGTACACGAACTAACAACTCTTTTAAACAATCGAACACAAAAGTTCGTTCGTTTATCGTTCGTGTTTGTTTATTTGTTTCGCTAAAGTTAAATGAACGAACACGAATACAGAAATCCGTTCGTTTATCTGTTCGTGTTCTTTTATTTGTTCGGCTAAAGTTAAATTAACGAACACGAACAAGCCCCGTTCGCGGGTTTAGTTCGTTTACAGGCTTACAACTGTCATTGCAAAGGTTGGCTCAAGACATGTATCTCTCTTTCTTCCTTTTTTAAAATTTTTTAAATAAAATTCGAATATTAAGTGAGTCTCAAAATTTGATATGATGAAAAGTAACTACTATCGGGCCATGTGGTTTAAAAAAAACTGACATAACAACATGGGGATACGTTAAATTGATAATACTCGTACCATTATGAAAATATATTGTTAAAGCATTTAATGTGTAAAAACTAAAAATCCTTAAAACATGGAAGTTTTATCATTATTCACATTGTTATATCGTGTAAAATCAGCTTATCTATCTTCAAAAACGTTCTCCTAAAATCCACTGTCTTTCGTAATTTCTTATAATTTTCAAGAGAACTATCATTTTATTACTTAAATAAATAAATATATTTAAAAATCAATATTTACTTAAACAAAATAGACTTGTAGTTTGGGAAGGGGCTTGTAGACATTTCTGCATGTCCTTCACTGGCTTTTGTCCTCTATGGATCGCATTGCCAGTGGTCTTATTACTTAAAATGTTTTTAGGCTTTCAATGTTATATATATATATATATATATATATATATATATGGGAGGGTTCAAACAAAAACTGTTTTTTGTACGAGAACTGCGAGAATTAATATTGGCCATTCAGCATTCGGCGTATTTGATTGCTGCCTCTAAATGAAGACCTTGCTGAATGAAACAGAAGAACGTTGCTGAATCATTCTAATTTAAAGTACATTCTGAATCATTAAGCACCAAATATTTTATCCTAATACTACTTCTTTCACACGTTGCCTTATTAAAAAAATAATATCTTATAATATAAGATATCACAATTAAGGTTAAAATGGTAATTTACATAATTTAGATTGTTCATTCAGAATTTTTATTAAACAACATATCATATTCAGGGACAGATTCATTCAGAGCCTTTGAATTATTCAGACCATATAATCATTCTGTGTTTAATCACTCTGTTTTAACAAACAACCCTTTAATTATATTTTCATATTATCTATCTTGTATAAATATGATATTTTAAGATTTTATAAGGGAATACATGAAATTACTTTAGTAATTGTGCCGAAATTTTACCGTTTATAAATTAGGATTAGAAGATCTCTATCTAAGATATTACGGAGTAATTAATAATATAAAATTATAAATTAGGTTCTTAGCGTGTGTACTCAACCGTTTATTATTTGTAAGCTGGTAACCGTATAAAAAAAGGAAAAAACGGCAATGAATAATAATAATCTTTATAATAATAATAAATAAATAAATAAAAAATAAAAAGACAACACGATGCAGAGCTTTTTGGTCGTGGGAAGTCTCATGCTAAAAAGCAAAGCCGCACAACTTTTTCCTCATCTCGCCATAATTATTTCCTTCGGACTCCAAAGGGTTCGATTCTCTGCTACGCTCGTCTGTCAATTCTACTCTCTCTCTCTCTCTCTCTCAACAAATTCTTCAAATGAATGATGATGATTATTATTACAAGTTTCAATCTCTGCTTCGGATCTGAAGGAATTTCTGGATATTGCTGATGCTTGATTTACTTGCTTGATCATGGAAACAATAACGGTAATTGGTAATTCCGCCAAATACTTTTTGATACTTGTTCATTTTCTTCGCAATGATCACATCAGATTAATGATTGTTTCTGGATTTTAATTTGATCACATGAATTATGTAGTGATGATTGATATCAACTGTTCTGTATTCGATATATACTTTTTCTGCGGTTATTTTACAATCTGATTGATTAATCAAGTTTTTTCTGATAATATAGTAAAGGAATTGGAATGAATTGTGTGAATGTGGAATTTAAGTGTTTGATCTTTATCCAGTTCGTGCTGGAATATGATGTTGGTTATCATTTAATCCTTCCATATGCTTAATTACGACCTCAACAATTTTGGGGATCATTGGTTATATCGTTTTCTATAATTGCGTAACTGCTTCTCAAAAGTCGATCTAAAAAGGAAATTTCATCAATAAGCATGAAATAGGTGATGATTAATCAAAAAACGAAGTCGCTATAGTTGGGGGAACAAACTTTACACAGCTAATTACTTGGTCTAAATTTCATTTGGAGACTTCTGTTTCATGTATAATGCAAGTGGTTTGTGATTCCATTTTACTGAATAAAGTTATCTCAGAAACTGTAAATCAACAGCTTTCTGATCATGAATTTAACAAGGTATGATGTAATAAAATTATTTAATGATGTTGAATGAGCATTTGTCATTTCCTTCTACTAAAATGCCATATTGGTAAAAGGTTCAACTATGGATTGAAAGTGGATTATATATCACATGTAACTGAATGGGCCAGGCTGTGCTTAATTATAGTTCACTTTAGTTGCTAATAATTTTTTTTGTACGAAAAGCAATGCATAGAGAGAGAGGTTCATAAAATCCAATTAGACCCAGTTTTTCCTATTTATGTGTATTTATAATTAATTATATATGCAAATACATTGATTTTTGAAGGTCAAAGAATTCTAAAATTTCAGGGTTTCAGTCTTTTAGTCCTTTTCTTGACCTAAAAATCTGCACATCACATGTGAGATCATCTTGCTTATAGGAATGTATATTGGATGAATAAATGCTTCTTGACTTTGTTATAAGGCTATTCTGTGTTCATATGGGATATGGCCATATCATGTCTGCTCTTATTTTCCACATAGATATCCTTTAATTGTCTTCCCATGGTACATAATAAAAGTTTCCAGAAGGGTCAATCTCACAGCCTGTCAATGGCCTTTACAAATTTGATGTTTGCCCAATTTTTTATGTTTGTTACTTTGTTTTTTAAAGGTCCAAAATAATGAATTATTCATATTTGTGGTTTTACAGGTTGTGAAATGAACTTTTCCATTTATCATTTATTTGCAGCAACTTTTCTGGTACTGGCAGAGTAAGCCACAAGTGCAGCATTTAGCACATTCAGTTTCTTGGTTGTGACAATACATGTATGGGAGGATTCTTCCACCTAGTAGACCTAAAGCAAGGAAGGATGGCTAGGAAAATTGGAACACAAAAGAGAAATGTTGGTGGTAAGGGTTACTATTATTAACTAAAAAGTACATGTGCTATTATTATTATTATTATTATTAATTTTTATGATACTACCATCAATATTATTGTTGTAATTTTTATTGTTATTCTGCATTATCAATGGAAAGGAGTATATGTGGTTGTTGCAGTCCATTTGAATGCACTGTTATTCATTTACTGAAGTTGATCGGTTTTCTTATACCGATCGCATCTGTATTCTGAAAGATATAAATGGTACAAATTATATTATAAAAAAGGAAACTAAACTATTTCGATTCTCTGCAGGCTTAGAGGCTCCACGTAACAGTTTAGAGCTTCCTGTTGGAACCTACCCGAGCTATTACACCCCACAAGATGATGGTCTGGTATGATCATAATATACATTCTGTTAATCCTTAGTAACCTAACTGGTTTTTGTGTCCATGTAAAGTAAACTAAATTACTTTTCAGCATAAATATCAAGTGACACATGAATGGTCTGAGACGGGATGTTATACAACTGAGGCTCCAATGAAGAAGTTAATAAGTCAAGAGATGTCAAAAAAACCAAAGAGCAAAGCAAATGCACCAAGCATTGTGGCTCGTTTGATGGGTGTTGATGCAATGCCACAAGATACGAAACCGGTATCACATTGGGCTGAGAAGATAACCGAAACTACATCACATGATCTACCAAAAGATAAGTTAACACGAAGTAGTTCTGTTGGCTCTGCACTTTCCCCTTCAAAATCTTTTAGGCAGATAAATGTGGACTCCTTTCACATTTCTGAAGACAGTGATCTTGATGAATGGGGTGGTAGTATAAAAACCAGAAAGCCCAAGCCTCGGGAGCATCCTCAAGAGGAGGAACTACAAAAGTTTAAGAAAGAATTCGAAGCATGGCAATCTGCAAGGTTTAAAGAATGTTCAAAGATCGTTGAACATGACACCATCTCGACTGACCAGTGGATAGCTCAAGAGAGTCTCAACAAGGAAAAAATGGCTCGTTATGCAAACTTGTCAACAAAATTCGAAGATCTAAAAAAGTCTAGATCTTTAAATGCAGATGGAAACCGGTCGTTTCCTATGAGGAGGAAAACATTAAGTGAAGACTTTGATCAGGAAACTGCTGCACCAACTAGGATAGTGATCCTGAGGCCTGGTTTTGACAATATTAGTAATCCAGAAGAAGCATTTGCCAGCTCATCAGGGGCTTCTGAAGAGAGAAATAATATTGAAGATTTTCTTGAGGAAGTTAAAGAACGGTTGAAATTTGAGTTACTACAGGGGAAAACTTTCAAAAGCGGATTAGTAAGAGGAGGTGGAATCGAGACGCCATTCAGCGAGAGGCCATCTGATCCAAAACAAATAGCTAAACGTATAGCAAAACAGGTCAGAGAAAGCGTAACAAAAGACTTCGGAACAAATTTGCTTCGTTCTGAATCAACAAGATCTTATCGAGGTGAATATCAGTGCAGTGGAACAAATTCTCCCGAGTTCATCAGCAGAGATACCAGACGACTTTTATCAGAAAGGCTAAGAAATGTTTTAAAGAGAGAATCACACAATGTTGAAAACAGCTCAAACAACAAGATAACTAATTACAACAGTGATTCAAAAGACGAAACTGATATTCAAAGCAAATCGTTTAGATGTGGGCCTGATGATATGATTCTCCAACGTGATTTGTCTCCTATCAATCTCGTGAGATCATTGTCGGCTCCAGTATCAGGAACATCATTTGGAAAGCTTCTTCTAGAAGATCGACATGTTGTAACTGGGGCTCACATACGAAGGAAGCATGAAGCTAATGAAAGGTTAACAATGAAGGTGAAAAAACAAAGGAAAGATAAGTTTAACTTGAAGGAAAGAGTGTCAAGTTTGAAGTACAGTTTAACTCTCAGGGCAAGGCTGTTTGGGAGAAAGATACATTCAGCTTCTGAGTTCCGTGACAATGATCGTAGTTTCGTGAAAGATATCATGAATGGACCAACTGTTATGATGAATATTGCTGACAGACCTGTAAGAAAACAATTCCTCTGTTTCTTTCTCAATTTCCAAGATTTATGCATTTATCATTTGTTTGTTAACAAATTTATGAATCTTCATTCTAGGAGAATGCAACTGAGGTTCCACCTAGCCCAGCATCCGTGTGCAGTAGCATCCATGAAGACTTCTATAGGGCTGCATATTGTGCGAGCCCAACAACACCAGGTGCACCTACATCAGATGACAATGATCTTCCTCAAGCTTTTAGAGACATCAGCTCAAACCTAAGTGGTAAGAGAGTCCAGCATTGTTTTCTGTCTAATATCAGTCTCTTCAAGAAACATGACTTCATGGGTTTCTGACCATTTGTTCTGGCTAGTAATTTGTGTATGTCAAAATGGGTCGGGTTGGTTTGACCTAAAGCACTTCTTTCCTAAAATATCGAAGTTTTCTAATTGAAACAAATAATCGGCGTGCCCAAACATGGTTCGACTTGAGCTAATTATGTTACTTCAATAATATATAAAAATTTTAAAAATAATGATTTTGGATGTTTTATACTTTAAAAATGTTCTTTTGAGAACTTTTGACCCGTTCGAGTGTTCGACTTGAGCTAATTTCTTGATCTTACATGGATAATACAAACCCAAATTGTTTGAGTCATAAGTAAATGCTTTGGAATTGTCACCTCTTGTTTTCAAATTTAATATTAGAATTAGCTTAACTATGTAACGTCTAACCTTTTGAAATTTTTATGAAGGTAACCAGCAAACATCTAAAGATTATCTTTTACAAACTTTGTGGTAGAAAAGAGTTTTATTTATTTATTTATTTTTAAACTTGACAGAGCTGAGGAAGCAACTGCATCAACTTGAGACTGGGCGATCAGAGGAGACTGTAATTGAAGAACTACCATCCTTTGAGTCTGACATGGTAGAACCTGAAGATGAAGACGAAGCTTTCATACAAGATTTGCTAATTGCTTCGGGTTTATGCAATAACTCATTTGATAAATCTCTATCCAAATTTGACACCTTTGCAAAACCAATAAGCAGCAGGGTGTTTGAGCAAGTAGAGGACTCATATAAAAACAAGAACCAGAACCATAAATCCATAGATCACAAAATATTATTTGATTTGGTAAATGAGGTACTTTCAAAAGTACTAGCTCCTCCTATGCACATATCCAAGCTCAGTAAAGGGACGCTCGCGAGACTGCCACGTGGCAATACGTTATTGGATAAAGTATGGAGTATGTTACGTTTGTACTTACACCCGCCCATAGACAAATCATTCTATTTCTTTGATACGATGGTGGCTAGAGATTTGCAGTCAACGCCATGGTCAGAATTGGTGAATGAGGATATTGATTCTCTAGCGAAAGAGATAGAGTGTTCGATCATGAGAGATCTTGTGGAAGAAACTGTTAAGTATATGAGTGACAATTACACAATCTTTAAACTGTAAAAACCGAAACGCAAAACCACCATGAAATGAGTAGTTGTGTATATATCGAGTGTGAATGAAGTGAGTGAGAGTAGATGGAATAGATGAGGTTGAGTGTGGGCATCTTTTTGTGCTGCTTAGGAAAAGGTAGTATTGTAGGAGCATATCTATTTGGGCTGTTTTGAGTGTTCGTTTTCTCTTTTCTTTCTTTTTTGGTCTATTGCATGCATGCCAAATTATTTGTTAATCTAGTCTAGATTTTAAGTTAAAACCACAAAAATTATCATCCACCTGTGTTCGATCAACTAATAATATCAATTATTTTAGCTATAAAAAGTCTATTCGATGAGCATATTATAATACTCATAATGGGTGTCATTGCCAGCTAGGACCAGTCCAAATATTGCGCAGCCAATACACAAGCCCAGGGCAGCAATGAGTTTGGAGGCATCATATTTTTAGTACCGTGATTCTATATGGACCCTTATAATCTAAATGACCCCATTTGACGTGGCATTTGTAAGTGTAAAACCTACATTGAAAATTGTAATTTAATTATTAACATATGTAGTATGTAAGAGGATGAAGCCAAAATAGTAGCACCTTTCCAGTACAGTCCAATAACTAGCCTCATTTGTTAAAAAAAGATATACATGTGGCGTTGGGCTGTTCAGGAGGCGGAAGAACCGAGGAGGTAAGAGGGCAGCAGGCACGAGTTCGTCTCCTAGACTCCCCATGAAAATCAGCCCTATAATCAAAGTAATCGACTCCCCATTTTCCCAATTTCAACTTTCAGCTTCTAATCGACTCCCCTATTTCGATTTTCAAACTTCTTTCTCACTTCCGAGTTCCGACTATTCGACCACCTTGTCATCACCGACTTTATGTTTTGCCATCATCGACTTGCCGGTGACTGGCTGTCGTCGCCATTTGCCACTGAATCAAGTTTCGAAGTTTCAAGGAATCTAGTTTCGAATTCTGATTTGGCGATTTTGAATTCCGATTGCCACTGAAATCGATCGAAACGGTTTGTTTTGACTTTGAGAAGTTTTGATTCTTATCATCTTAATCTGATTCCTATATTCATGAATCTGAAATTTTGAATATCTTATCCCGTTATCCATTCGGACCATTCATGAATTTGTTTTTTTTGTTTGAAAAGCAAGCGTCCATGAATCTGAAATTTTGAATATCTTATTCTGTTAGGTTGTTATTGTTATAAAGATTCTATTCTCTTAAATATTTGTTTTTTTAACGATTTTTATTCCTTGAAGGATATGTTTTTTTCCTCGTTCTTTCATGAAATGGAATGAGTTACAATATAATATTTTTTCTATAAGCTTTTTTTATTAAAAGTTATTTTATTCCATTACTATATCTATTTTTCTCTATCAAAAATCATATAATAATGATTCATTTTCTTACGACAAAGCAATTAAACATGTTGATGCAACACTGCCGAAGTTGGAATAGTTCATGGCATATTGAGGTTTGGATTACATGGATCATGACACACCTGTGCTGCCATTGTACTTGAATTTTCACAATAGTATTTTAATGATTAAATAGTTGTTTTTATGTTCTATATGTACTTTCATGTTCTATATTGAAATTTTACAATAGTATTGTTTAATCTTTAGTGTAGTTACTGTATAATAATTTTTAATCTTATGGTCTATATTGTATTTACAAGTGAATATTTGGTGCCATTCATCTATAATCATTTATGCTTTTATGTCCTATATGTACTTTGTTCAATAATAATCTATAATCATTTATGTTTTATTGAACTTTACAATTGAATCTTTGTTGCAATTATTAGTAACTTTATGTTATATATGTACTTAAAATTATTTGTTCGTTTTCTAATATTTGTGTATTGACGTATTGCAGAATTGATGAATAGAAAAGTAGATTTATTTGCCTTCAATTGTTCAAACTATTTTGATCAGGTTTTATCTTTCTAAGTTTAGATAATAGATATTATTTTATTTTATTTTTATATACATCTTCTTTGCTTTGCAATGTTCAATTGTAGGGGGCATCATTTGCCCTCTTCACCCCGGGCATAAAAAACCAATAGACCGGCCCTAGTCATTGCTAGTCATCTAGTGACACCATTTGAACCGAGAGATTCTATATTCTCATATTAAATCCTTCTACATATCCTTTTACTCAGTAGATCAAGACAAACTTAAAATCAAGAAAGGAGATTAGAAAAAAGAATTAGTAGAGTTTACATGTCGCAATTTAGTAGTAGGTAGACGAAGTAGGAGAATGGAATTTTCTTTACGCAATCTCATGTATGACTAGAGGGTTCATTCTTTACCCAATCTCATGATGAAGTGTTTATGTTTTTCCTCTTTTCTTTTTTGCCTTTTAAGTAAAAAATAAAAAAAAGGATCCCAAGTTTCAATAATGACTACAATCTACGGATGTTTCAGTAATAAATCAATTATATATATATACAAAGGTGATTATCAGTCATCTAGTTCACTACTACGGGTGCACTAAGATTGTTTTTAGAAAAATTAATGATTTATCATTCATAACAACATAACTTGTATACATTTATATGTTTATTATCTCTCTTTCTGTTTATGTGTATACAACTTTACTCGTGTGATGTCTCACTGTACATATAACATATCGTTCAATTGAGTTTTTTGTTATCTCATGTGATGTTTTACAAAACAATGTATGTTCCTCACTTTGTAATCGAATGAGTTAATGGTCATGATTTACAAAGTCCAGAAAAATTGATTGTTCTACATTCTAATTGAATTAACATATCATTAATGACTTAATTTTTTATTAACAATAGAGTTTGAAAATCAAATAATTTAAGATATTGTTATACATACAAGAGATGTTGTATTATTTAACTAGAAATTTAGTTTTAAAACAATTTAAATGTATTATAGAGTAGTAGAGATCATTAATTAACTGAGAGATTTTTGTTACGTTTAGTAAACCTTGTTATACATAAATCATATGCAGACAGGTGAATTATAGACGTGTTATTTGGATATGATGACTCTTTTGAAACGCAAGCAGTTCATGGGATGAAAGTCTTCTACACTATAAATGCTAGACATATCAACATTATAACACTTTTAGATAGGATGCAACATCAATAGATGGGTATTTTTAACTAACACTCAAATACTATTTAGTGCTATTTACTAAATAACATTAATTAGTGAGCTTGGTAAAATAATACTTTCATCATGCATATAATTAATGCATGTTATGTTTTTTGGTTGATTGGTATTGGTGTAACTAAAGACATGCCAAACATTTTGTTGGTTTGAGATACTACAACAAAGTTGTTCAAACGTTTTATTGCATACGATATCACATTTAATAGTAGTTTACCAATCACTAACTTAACTTTAGTAATATTTTGTGGCCATATATGAAGTTTCCCTTGACCATTAAATCAAACTTTCATGAACTTTGTAAATTAAAACTTTTTGGGTTTATGGGGTTCATCGTTCCCTCGAGCCGGTCAAATCCGCGACTCTTAAACCCATCGCTCCTGTAGCAATGCAGGAGCATCCCACATCGGTGAGGCAGGGATTCTTTCTTCTTATAAGGAGAGGGGATCTTACTCCACCAAATGACGCGTTTTAAAGCCGTGAGGGCAACCCAAAGCGGATAACCTGGTTGTTATCCTAACAGATACGATGATAAAAACTAACGATTTTAACCCGCAAGACTATTGATTAACTAGCAGACGGGACATTGGATGCTTTAGGAAAATAGGTAACAAATCGTAAAAAAACAATCGGCTAAAAAGTTAAATAAATAGGATTTCTATAGAAAATGGTTACCTTGAATATTGAAGAAGTCGAAAAAAATTGCAGGACGTCTCTTTTGATTGAAGAAGATAAGCTCCAAAGTTCAAAACCTACCTGGGAATGGGAACCATAAAATTTTTTAAAAAATTAACTATGAAATTGATGATGATAAATGGGGGCGCCAAGCCGCCAAAAACCCTTTTATTTTTTGGGGTCCCGCGCAACTATTCGAACACGGTTTTAGTTGATTTTTTTTGAACGGCCGGTTTTATTTGATGATATATATCATGATTCATGATGTGAACCACATTAACGAATGAGTTGCTAACCCCAATGGTAAAATCTATAATCAAGTAATTCGACGTCATGGGTTCAAAAATTTATGTTCTTTTCTTAACATAAGTAAATAAAATTGTGTCTCTACAAATTCTCTACTTATATAATTTTACCTTGTATTTTAAATTAGCTAAATAATAATAATAAAATTAAATGTTCATGCACAGGGACTCCTAAAAATACTAAAATATACAAAAACAAACTACAATATGTAAAAACATTGAATAAGAATATTACAATTATTTAGGTTTTCAAGTTCTTTATAAATTTATCTATTCACCCTCTTTGAAATCGTTTAAGGTTTTCACATTCTTTTTTTTTCTTTCTTTTTTGACTACATGATAAATCCATTTTGAAAAATATGATTTATTAACTAATTATAAAGTGATTTAGGTATTCAAGTAAACAAACCAAATAACTTGATATCAAGTGATTCAACTATTCAAGTAAACACACCAATTAACTTAATATCAAGTGATTCAAGTAACCAACTTAACTAATAAACTACTAAATTAATTAACTTATCAAGACAATTCAGCTGATTGCAAGTGTTTTAAGCAAATAAGTGACACCAACAAACTTGATAGTTGATATCAAGTGACTAAATTTCAAGTAAGTGATCTAAAGTAACTAATTAACAAGTGACTCAAGTAAATAAGTGATTTTAAGTAACTAAAACAAATTAATTAACTAATCATCAATAATCAACATCCCGAACAAGAAATCAAAGATAAAATAAACTTTTTACATGTTTTGTTAGAGTTTCAAAAATTAAACCTTGTCTTGATTCTGAAAAGAGTGAAGGGCTCTTACTATGTGTTTTCTATTCTGCAACACTGCAAAAAATCAAAGATTCAAATACAAATTGATTACCAAAACAAGCGATAAGCTGAAAGGGTTTAGTATCAAAAAAATGTATCGAAGTTGTCATTTTTTTCTATTGTATATACCCAACTTTAAAAACTACCATTTAATGTATCCACCTTTATAAAACTACCATTTAATGCATTTAACTTAGTATAGCAGGTCAGCTGATGTGGCGCCGGTTTCAATGACGTGGCAGGTTACGTGGCATGCGACATGGATTTTCAAATTAAAAAAATTCAA
>JAUEJL010065648.1:0-16219 GCA_032274825.1 Drosophyllum lusitanicum | reverse complement strand
AAAAAAAAAAAATAATCTAGCATAACAAATGATAACAACCTCCTTCAAAGGTTAAGATTTTGCACACTATTGCAAAATTTTGATGCATGTAACATATTTATTCACTTTTTGCATCTAGTTCTAATATAATTTAAAAGTATTATGTTAATGTCAATTTTAAATTAGAGTAATTTTATAAAATTTCTCAATTTTACTAGCGTTCTCTGGATACTTTGCGAAAATGTATTATCTCTGAAACCTCACCCATTGAATCTATATATTGAATGAAATATTTGTTACGGATAGATCAATAGATAGAGAGGAGTAGAAGTGGATAAGAGGGGAGAAGGAAACAAGAAGTAGAGATCGAGAAAGGGAGTGGGGTACTAGGGTTGGTTGACAGAGTTTATCAGCCGACACATGTTGTGGGTGGGTGGATTGTTGTTGATTAGCGACAGTAAGGGAGAAAGAGGGGAGTCAACAACAAAAGAGAAAACGGAAGATTTGTGTTTAATCTTTTGTTAAAAAAACAAGAAGGGAGAAAAGGCATGGGTGAAGAGTTTTTCAAATTTCCATTATATAGGTTTTAATTTAAAAGAACCATTAAATTCGAGTATTTGATTTAAAATAAATGGTCCAAACACGCTTTCAATGTTCTAATTTTTAAAGTGTTGTCTCTAATGTTGAATGTGTGTGTGATAGAGAGAGAGAGAGAGAGAGAGAGAGAGACAATAAGGGCATATGGTATGGTCATCAACTTACTCTCGGCATGCTTAGTTAGTCGGGGTCGGTACCGCGATTCCACACCACCCCCAAACTTTGGTACCAAAAAATAGTATGAATATCGATACTGGTATGATGCCAAAAGAGAGATAGAGATATGAGAGGGAAAGAGGGAAAGAGAGAAAGAATGAGAGAGTATAGAAAGTATTAAAAAAAACTTTTGAAGTATGTAAATTATGTGAATCATGAGAATTTCTTAGGTTGAAGCATGAAGAAGTAAAAATGAAGTGATGCTGACGTGATATTGGTGTGGCAATGAAGCATGAAACATGTGGCATTACCACTCCCCATGCTCTTAGAAAGTATATTTATGCCTAAACTCCAGGGCAAAAGCATGTACATGTATAACACGAATTCTGTTTTTCTTTTCTTAGTAAATGACAAAAAAACATTTCACATGGATATAAATGTAAGGATAACGAATACTTTGCTTGAACATGTGATATTCTAGCTATATGAATCATAATTTTGGTTACATTAATAGGCGAGTGCAAGCATTTTGAAATAAGATTGTTTTAGATGAGGTTAATTAATGAGAACAAAAATGTTGAAATTGGTGTTTTAATAATTGATTATGTAAAAGTTACTACTTGTTGCTTCAAGAGGAGTAATCTTTTTCCTTAAAGTAATATTCCACCAATACTATCAAGTATGAATTGCATGTTTTCAATTGCTTGGCAAATTGCTACCCTAGATACAACGAAGCAATTTGTGTAGAAATTTTGTCTAAATAAGCTGAATAAACTACTCAGTTGCAAGAATTTCCAAACACTACTTAGTTTGCTTCTATAACAACAATCTGGTTTATTTGGAAGAAGGTTTTGGTGTAAAAGTAACGAAAATAGTTTTTGGCTTCTGGTGCCTAACGAACACTTGTGAGTGAATCAATGTAAGCCATATTTGAATCATTTTGTATGTGTGAAGTGCAAAGTGTGGCATCAAAATGCTAAGTTACGCACATGTAAGGATGAAGGGAGCACTCAACTACTCATCCTTCCATCCCACTTGCCACATCAACGCTACTCTACCCCTTCCATGTTACTATCTCAATAAAACCTTTATGGTTGTCATCTTTTTATCCCACTACCTCATTAACTATTTTTTTTTTAAAAGAAGAGAAGACGAGAGACAGACACAGAATAAAGAGGACGAGAGAGATAATTGATATACCCCAATGGGGTGGCTAGCTTGACCAGATGGTTTTTTTTGCATCTCAGAGGGGTCAGGTGTTGTATTCCCGACAATCCCTCTTCATATTTCCTTCCCGGTAACTTTTAAAGTCGGGTACTCTGTTCACCCTAAGGATGTGTTGCACCCTTCTAAGTTCTAAGCCCCCACCTTTTACTTAACTTAACGAAGTAACGAGGAAGCAAGCTACTTACTTATAAAGTTTGTTTAGATTACAACTTGCCCATAAGTGGGATGTTTTGAACCCTTCTAATTTCTAATACCGATCAAAACAATCTTTTTCATAGTTCCCTAGACTTCATCTAAATACATACTTATTTATATTGAAAAAATTCAACATAAATATCTAAAATCCACCTTTATAGTAGAGTATATCTTATATCCTAATCTAAAACCTAAACCCATTAAACAAAACACTTTTTTCATTCCCACACATATAAACCAAACAATACATTAGCTTTTACCTTAAGGCTTAAACATATAAACTTGGAGAAATTGGCACTTTAAAAACTTAGAGGGGTTATACGGGTTATATAAGAATCTTGCGGGGGATGTCAACATGTCATCCATAACTCCGCAGAACGGTGATTTGCCGTCAAACAAACGTCTAGATCCCTTCGTCATACGATGGGCCAACCAAACTCACAAATCGTACAACCCTCTTTCTCTCCCTGACGGAATTCGGTCAATCAAAATCGAGTTCTGCACGTTTACTCAATTGCTTATTGATTTGCTCTCTGTTTTTTCGGACACCCACAATCCATACGTTTATAGAGCGTGAATATCAGAGCAGGTGTGCAACACAGACAGCTAGCGAAGTAAGAAAAAAAAAGTAAAATCAATGGGTGTTCCGGCGTTTTACAGGTGGCTAGCTGACCGGTACCCTCGATCAATATCCGACGTTGTGGAGGAAGAAGGAGTTGGGGGAAATGGGGTTGAATTGTTAAGGCCGAACCCTAACAACATCGAGTTTGATAATTTGTACTTGGATATGAATGGGATTATTCATCCCTGTTTTCACCCCGAAGGAAAGGTATATACTTTCTGATCTCTGAAAATCTTTCAAATGCAGAAATTGGCGAGTTTTTTTTTCTATTTTGTTTATTCATTTATATTTACTTTTTCGTTGTTGTTAAATTTAACTGTGCTATTTGAATTTTGTATTACATAGCTTGATGTAAATTCTACAACTAATTCAACTTACATACTGTTCTTTATTATCCAAACTAGTTGTGTAGGTGCTATCTTCACTTGTATCATTAAATATGGTTCTTTTACTAAGGTTGAAATTGCAAAGAATGAAATATAGATTCTGCCCTCCTATGATAGAGAAATTATAGTGCACAATTTAAAATAGAAGGTATTAGTTAAACAGCCTTAATTTTTTGGACCAATTCATCTGAATACAAATGTAGAAACTCTTGCACATTTGAGATGTTTGCCGTATTATATGGTTATGAAGATTTCAACTTTTTCGAGAACTATTATTCTTGTGTGAATTGTGAGGTACCCCACTTACCACAAGCTTTTATTTAGCTGATCTGTTTAAGGATGGATACAGTATTTTTCCTGAATATATTGGTCATGCATGGAAGATACGGAATAGTATATTGTTAGTGAACCATGATGCTTAATATTGCTGATCTTTTCTCTTTCATATGAGAATTTAAACTTGCATTATGCTTTTGCTACCATTTTCTAGTCATGGGTGGTGATGGAGTTAAGCTCATTATTTAGTCGTTCTTATTATACATTATATATTTATATATGATGTGAATGTATCAATGAGACACATTAGGAAACAGGATAAATTGATACAACAAGTGTTGATGTGCATAACTTTAATCAACAAAAATGTACAACATGGTCTACTAATCTACTTCCACTCCTAAAAAAATCTTCATTGAAGGAAAGTACAATGTATAAAAGAAGATAAAGCAACTAAACTCGTGCCACTATTTGAGTGAAGTTTAGTTGCCGTTTTTCTTTCATGTTGACATATGATGTTATGGTTATTAAATTGAATGTGCCACTTTATCTTTTTAAATATATATTGATTGCGTTGTTGGCCGGTTGGCCCTGTAAAGGTCCTTTTCTTTATTCCATATTGAATGATTTTAGTCATCCTGAGACCTTTGCTCAATAGATCATTGACTCTTCTATTGCCTTGATATTATACTACTTCTAATAAATTCTTTAGCATTCATGACGTTATAGATCATAAAACCTCCAAAAACAGCCCCCCATTTAATGCATGGCGTAGCAGCTAACTTTTTTTTTTCAGTTTATATTGGAATATCCAGTTCCTAGTTTTCTGCTAAGAAATGGAAACAAAATCCTCCCATTTCGAGTCATTGTTCTGCATGCTGGACATACCCTCTACATCTAATAAGGCATGTGGTCTACATGACCGTAATATTTGTATAATTTACTTACTATGGCTGTATGAGCAAACAGAAAATCCTGAAAAATTGTGTTGCAGAAAGAAAACAGAAGACCTCAATTGAAACATGATAGAAAAACAGACCTCAAAATCTTTCATGTCAGTGTAGAGTGTCTGAGTGTGATACATTCTCTCTTTCTCCCATCTTAAAAGTTGCTCCATGTGACTACTTCTAAGTTCTAACACCTGTTTTCATTTTTCTTTTTTTTTTGGTGGGAATACAAGTCATGACATAAAGACGTAATATTTTGAACTCTTTAACTGTTGAAGCATCTAGTGCTAGACCTCTTATGTAGTTCCTTATAACACCCCATCACAGGACTCTAATTCATACCCTGGAGTTACTGACACTTGTATTCCTACTAATGCAGCCTGCACCTGCTACATATGACGAAGTATTTAAGTCAATATTTGACTACATTGACCATCTCTTCTCATTGGTGCGCCCAAGAAAAATTCTTTATATGGCAATAGGTAACACCTTCAAGTTGCATTTTCAAAACCATTCATTAAAGTTGAACTGTCAATCAGCTTTATGCACTTACATTTCTTGCAGACGGTGTGGCTCCTAGAGCCAAAATGAATCAACAGCGGTCTCGCCGTTTTAGGGCTGCTAAGGATGCTGCTGAAGCAGTGAGTTTTTATTTCATTTTATCTATTGTAGTGGTTCAGCTAATAATCTAAAACTAATTAACTTTAGTTTCATAATTTCTCGTTTTTAGGAGGCTGAAGAGGAGAGATTAAGAAATGAGTTTGAAATTCAGGGAGCTGCCCTTGCTCCTAAAGAGAAGCTTGAAACATGTGATTCAAATGTCATCACTCCTGGCACACAGTTCATGTCTGTGCTATCTGTAGCACTTCAGTATTTTATACAATGTAGATTGAATCACAATCCTGGATGGCAGTATACCAAGGTATATTCAGGATCCTGCACCTTATTGTTCTTAAAGTAATATTATATCTCCTAGCTTCTTTTTCAATTTAGTTCTCTGTTTTTGGTTAGTTTTGTCGTACCTTAAAACTTTTATTATGGTTGAATTGGATATTATTTGAAGGTGATTCTTTCGGACTCAAATGTTCCTGGTGAGGGAGAGCACAAAGTAATGTCGTTCATTCGGTTACAACGTAACCTTCCTGGTTTCAATCCCAACACTCGGCATTGCCTTTATGGGTTGGTGAGTTGTAAGAATTGGTTTCACTATCTGGCTTTTTCATTGTTTCAATTTTACGAGGTGGCAAATTGGGCGGGTCGAACGGATCAAACTGGCCACCTTTTTAGACATTAAACATAACCCAAATCATCCAGCTTGACACTAAATTATGTGGCTCATTTTGATAGGATGCAGATCTTATTATGTTGGCTCTAGCCACTCATGAGGTTCATTTCTCAATCTTAAGGGAGGTCAGTATATAATGTATTGTGTGTGTTGTGACTTATGATAATTGTCTTTATCTTTTTCTTTTCCTTTTTTTTTCTTTTTTGGCTGCCAATGGGAGTGAACCTAACTTTTTTTAGTTTCACAGGTGATCACATTTCCTGGCCAGCAGGAGAAATGTTTCCAATGTGGTCAAGTAGGTCATCTAGCTGCTGAGTGTCGTGGCGATGTGAATGGGAAGGCTGTTAACGATATCCCAATTCACAAAAAGAAATATCAGGTTAGACTCTCATAGCTTTGTTTTTTTACACTTTAATCTGTTTTGCAGTTACTTTTTCATTATGTCTTCCTAATTTTTGTGAGCAGTTCCTCAACATCTGGGTTTTACGAGAATATTTGCAATATGATTTGGAGATTCCAAATCCTCCTTTTGAGGTCAACCTGGAAAGACTGGTGGATGATTTCGTCTTTCTTTGCTTTTTTGTGGGCAATGACTTTCTTCCTCATATGCCAACCTTGGAGATTCGAGAGGTAAGGACAGCTGGCAGAAAAGTGATTTCTGATGATAGAAAAGGATAATATTTTAAAATAGATGCTTTGATAAGAGAGTAAAATGACTAAGAAGTTGAAAATTTTATTTGATACACTTCTCATTCATAAACAAAATCACCATTAGCTATACTCCTACATCATATGTATTTACGTTAATTGCTACATACTCCTTTTCTCTTCTCCTAATTTAGGGTGCTATAAATTTACTGGTGCAAGTCTATAGAAGGGAGTTTGCTGCAATGGGTGGCTATCTTACTGAGTCGGGGGAGGTAATTATGCCGCCTTCTGCTTACATGTTGAAATTATGTTCATTTGAGTCCGTTATACTTGCTTTGTGGGGTTTTGTTTGTATGCTGTTTATGATGTGTACCGTTTGTGTATGGTTTCTTTGACTTGCTGTTTTCTCTTGCATTTTGTACCTCTCTGATAGTTATTTTTGCTGGTCTGCTAATTTGTGAATGGCTGTAATTATATATTATAGAACCCTCTAGCTTTGTATGTCTATACCAACGCCTGAATTTCAGGTCTTGCTGGACAGAGTTGAGAAATTTATTCAGGCAGTTGCAGTTCATGAAGACCAAATATTCCAAAAGCGGGCCCGCATACACAAGGTGATTTGGAAATCTCAACCTTTGATGGCCATAGCAAATTTGTTGGCTCTGTAACTTTGATTTGAATGACACTTTCCTGGTGAAGGATTCTTTTCATGGGAACCATGAAGGTTTTGTGTAATGTGAAGGTTATGTTATATTGTGTGAAGGTGATGAAACTTCCAACATATTTATAATATTGCCATCGTCACACAATTTAATGTAACCTTCGCACAATATATCATAACCTTCATATATCTCATGGTTCTCACAGAAGTGAGGAATTCCAACATGATATTGACTCCATTTAATATTATGCCCCGTACGACACCAATTTATTTCTCTGTCCCATTGTATGTTATATATTTTTCTTTGCTGATTATAATTGATGGTAGAATATCATTCCTTTTTTCTGGGCTGGTGGTTTAATTTAGGCGTATGAGAACAACGAGGAAATAAAACGCAAAGCAAGACAAGAGGATGACGAGGAGCCTGTGTTTCCAGTAATGGACAAGGTGATAAATTCTCTGCAATTTGTAATGCTTTAATCTTTGCTTAAGTGTTATATTTAAAACCATTTTCAATTTTGGCTTATGTTAGAAGTCGGGGAAAAATATGTATACTCAAAGTGTATAAGATGAGGTTCTTTTATCTAGAAAGCTTCCCAATTTGATCCTGTTATACATTGGGCTCTATTTAATCAAATCATTTTAATCCAACAAGTATGGGAAGTAACAAATCAGTAACTTATCCCAAATTACTAATTCTCACTTGTGATCTTTTCCAATACTCCCCTTCAAGCTGGTGAATATGTATTTTCCATGCCCAACTTGATATTTTAGATTCTCAAATGCATTCATTTAATCCCTTGGTAAGTAGATCTGCATGTAGTCACGTATGGTGTGGTTATCGAACCACCATGCAGCTTCTCCTTGATAACTTATTTACCAATCTGAATGTGCTTGGTTAGTTCATGTTGTCTTGGACTAGGGGTATGTTTGGTGTTCGTTTGTTGTCACAACAGTCTCATAGGAGCATCCCACTTTATCTTCAAAGCTTGTAAAATGTTCTTTTCCTAGAGTACTCAATACTCATAATCCTTTAGTCATTGCTCAAAATTCTGCTTCTGCACTTGATCTTGCTACTATTCTTTCTTTTTCTTGGAGGTTCTCCGCAATATTTTGAAGCTGACCTCACTTCAACTAAAGATCTCTCATAAATTGCATTTGTGTATGCCTTATTACAAGTGTGTGAATAGGAATTCCTTCCTCAGTAATCTCTTAAGATACAGTAAAATGATGTTGGCTGCATGTAGATGAACCCTCTTTGGGTAGGTTATGTGGTGTGGGATAAACAAACGAGGCTTCCCACCAAGCATTTATGCATCTCTGTCTCTACCATATGTCTAGTTTTTTAGTGTAACCTTTTGCCACAAGTCTTGCTTTGCACCTATCAATGGACCATCTTGATTTATACTTCATGGTACACGTCACGTTGCATCCTGTGGTTTTCTTTTCTTTGGGCATCATTAGAAACTCCCATGTTTATAATTCTTTTCAAGTGTCTTCATCTTTTCATTCATACAATAGACAATGCTTCAGACATTTTAGTGGGAATGGTAAAGATTTTAGACTCGTAAGAAAGGGTCTCTCTGTGTGCAAGAGAAGTTTCAGAAACGAAACGTAATTTGCAACAGGGCACTAATGGGTGTTTGGTCTGTTCCACAGATCCTTTTCAAATATAATGGAAATCGAAGGATCTTGCTTAGCTAGCATCATGAGTTTCTGTTTCATTTTGTAAGGAAGATTTGGAAGAGGGATCAAAAGGCATTAGGTTCTGCATTGCATTCTGGTCGTGTCCTAGAGTTAGGGACAATCAATCACCTTTTGCCTTATAGTAAACACTTCCTCAGATCTTCTATATCTAAGATCAAATCAACTTTGGATCCTTGGTTTCAGTGGGTCATTTTATTTGACGGGTGATTGTGACGTTGCATCAGACTTCAGACATTTTCTGGTTTACAATTAGACTATTTATATAGAAAGCTTTCCCCACTTTAGTCTTAGGTCTCTCCTCCTCCTTGGTCCTTTGACTGTAACAACTTCCACTAATCCACTCTTAACCGGTTATCAGTTCTCTCCTCCGGACATGTCCAGACCATCACAGTCTTCCTTATCTCAATTTATTGGTGATGGGCTCGACTCCTAACTCAGCCATGAATACACCATTCGGTATTTTGGCTAGGCCTTCTTCATCCAGATGGGATTCTAATCTAATCAAATCCCACACAATATGGAAACTAAACAAACCAGTAACTTATCCTATGTCACTGATATTTACATGATCTATTACAACAAACAATTGGTTAGAAAGGTCATGGTATCACTAACAATTACAAGTTTCTGAACCATTTGCAAAGTTTGGTCTAATTGGGGACTGGAAGGTATATTATAAGAAGATTGGGGGCAATAAAATATGTCTTTTGGTATTTACATGTAACTTATCCTGTGTCACTGGTAATTACATGATCTACACATTCTTTTGGTTTATTAAATATCTGTTAAGTTGCTGATGGTATACATTCTAACTTACGTCTGATTTTTTCTCAGATCAGATTGGGGGAACCCGGGTACAAGGAAAGGTATTATAGTGAGAAGTTAAATTTGTCAGACCCAAAGGAGATTGAAGAGGTTAAAAGGCAAATGGTAAGTTCCATTTGGGCCATCTATGTATCCAACTATACACCCTTTTTTCATGTAATAATGTTTCAGTTTTTGTTGCCTTCTAGGGGGCAATAAACTATAAAGGAAAAGATAAGTATTGAGCTAGTTCCACGAACAGCTTAAACGAATGTTTGGGTTTTTCTAATATATTACAAACTGTAATTCTGGCCTTTATCTATTTTTAACCATAAATTTCCTTTGTGGCTGTTATCCTCCTTTTATATCATAAGTTGCTTATGCAGGTATTAAATTACGTGGAAGGGTTATGCTGGGTTTGCCGATATTATTATCAGGGCGTCTGTTCTTGGCAATGGTACATTACAATTGTTCACATAGATACTTTGTTTCTTCTTTTAAATGCTTTCTGCCCCTTCTACAATTGCTGACATTGGCAAATCTGTATGTATCCAGTTAATAATTTTATCGGTAATAATTATGGTGATTTAAGTGCATGCTTTACAGCGTTAGGGTGTTAAAGTCTAACTAATAAAAGAAAACTTTATTTTATTATAACAGGCACACTATGCTGCTGAAGGCAAGTTAATGATATAAAGTAAAGTTGATGCCGAAACTAAAGAGTCAATCACTTAAAATATATAAGGTTGCTATTAGCAATGAGTGATATATTTTTCTGTTCTTCAATGTAAAATATATTCACTATGTTCCTGTACCATCGTATTTTGGCATGTTCCCCCTCTTTTACATTGATAGTCAACACTTGGTGTAGTCCAATGGTTTCCCTATGTAATATTTGAAGTTTGAACATTTTTGGCAGGAGTTCCTGTAGATATTAACATTTAGCAGTTATTATTTCTAATATTATGTTGGAGTCATCTTCGACGTCAACTAAGAGAGTTGTTATATCATGCTAATATTTTTAATCTGGAACAGTGTATGTACTATGCAATCTTTGTCTCATAGTTTAGCTTGGGTTTAATCACGGTGGACCAGCTGCTTCAAGGAGAAATATTACTATTACTTCTATTATAGAAGACTTGAAAGAGAAATATTACTGTAACTAGATAAAAATGATTTACATACAATATGTCAATATTCCAGTATAACCCTATAAACTACAATATCAAATAACAGTTTCCACTGAATTCAGTCTTATGCTATTGAATGTGATTTATGATTAAGCCTTAAGGTGAAGAAAACTTAGGAATGCCGAGATCCATGAAGCTTGTACATTCTAGCTTAGGTATCAACATTCTGCTTCTGATATTAGGTGCCAACTTAAGTCTCGTTAACTTAAGATTTGTTTCGAACATTGAAGCCAAGCAAAATAAAGCCGTAATTTAACATTATCCGTATCATTATATTTAACTCTCTGACCTTGTTTTAGGTATTATCCATATCATTATGCCCCATTTGCCTCCGATCTTAAAGATTTAGCTGATTTAGAAATAACATTTTTCTTGGGAGAGCCATTTAAACCCTTCGATCAGCTCATGGGAACCCTGCCAGCTGCAAGGTATTGCATATTTACTAATCTGAAATCAACTTCGGTATTTGCTCACCGTTAATTTTCTTTTATAATGCCTGTTTTTTTTTTACTTTGTTCTCTTATTCAATCACTCTTATCTTACATCTTATTTTGGTGCTACAGCGCAAATGCTCTGCCTGAAAATTACAGAAAACTGATGACTGATCCATCTTCACCTATAATCAACTTCTACCCTTTTGGTAATTCCAATTAATCTTCAATTTTAGTCAGCAGTGGTTAATCTTTATAAGTAAACCGAATGTAAATTGAGAGAAGAAATTTGAACATAAACATAACTTTGGGCTTTATATGTACATGTAGATTTTGAAATTGACATGAATGGAAAGCGTTTTTCTTGGCAGGTAATATTGTGTTTGTCAAACAATCACTGTTTAATTAATTATTAAATTTCACTGTTCTTCTCGTCATTGTGACTTCTGTTCTTTTCTTTTTTTTTATTATGAAAACAGGGTGTTGCCAAATTGCCATTTATTGATGAGAAGAAGCTACTTACTGAAACAAGAAAGCTTGAGAACACTTTAACAGTTCGGTATTTTGCTACATTTAGACCTTGCCTTATTGGTTGGTTTTTTGTCGGATGTATGACAGACTAACTTGATATATTAGAAATCCATGAAACTTTTTTCTATAGAATATTTTGTATGTTGAAGGGTCAAATAATAGTCGAGACCGTTTACCTGCCCAAAGTGTTCTGCAAAGTACAGACTTTTTTCTTATTGTTCAAATACTAATACGGTAACACCTATGGATTTCTTTTTCCAGGCTGAAGAGCAATCTCGGAATAGTGTTTGTAGTGATTTATTATACGTAGCTCCACGTAATAGCTTGGCCCCACAAATAACGGCATATTACAACTTTTTCTATTATATGCAAATACAAATGCATATGCACCCGAGTCAAATACCTTTGTGGCCAATTGATGTAAATGCTAGGTTGGTTATTTGTTTTCTACTTTATTACTTATCATATTTTTTATATACTTGAGTTTTAACTTCCATGTTGAATTTATCCAGTGGCGGAATGAATGGTTTCTTGTGGTTGTGTGAGAGAAACGGTTGCAGATCAGTACTTCCTTCCCCTATTAGTGGTTTGGGGGATATTATGGATAACCATGTCATGTAAGTTCCTTTTTATCTGAATGATGATTTTAGAACTATGTATGTATATATATTTTTAACCATTCTTATATTGCAGAAACATTACCTACATAAATCCAATTCCTCATAAACATATTCCAGAACCTCCTAGAGGAGTAGCCATGCCAAAGAAGGTGAGTGGTGATCAATGATAAAAAAAATTCTTTTTTATGCTACTTAGATATACGCAGCAACAATTTTAAGCTTAATAGTTATGTTGTCAATAGACTAGATGAAACCACGGTAATGTTGTGTTTTACATCATTGCTGCAGATTTTGAGGCCTATTGATGTAAAACCTCTGCCTATTTTATGGCATGAAGACAATAATGGTCGTCGCTCGCAAGGAAATTATAATAATAGGTACACATGCATCTCTCTCTCTCTCTCTCTCTCACACACACACACACACACATAGAAACCCATGTGCAAGCATGAAAGTCGGTGTTATGGAGTGAATTTTTTACTAAAAAAATTTAATGCCTAGATAAACATTGAATGTTTGCTGATGTGACAATAGAAGCCTTTAGGTTATATAGAAGAAGTGGCAGTTTTGTCCCATGTACCGATGGCGATGAATGGGTAGATTTTGGGTTTTAATGTATCTCGAAGGGGTGAAAGTAAAAAAATGTAGCTAAAAGGTAGGGGGTCAAACGGGTCAACGGGTCAAAAGTGAAATGATTTTTATATGCATGCAACCTTTCAAATCAATATATACAAAAACTTAGATTATTGTTTTAACAATATAGGTTTTTTAATTATATATTAGTTATTTATAAAAAATTTAAAAATAGACAAAAAGTAAGTATTTGAGGGTCAACTAAATAACTACCCATTTTGACCCAAGGACCTGCTATAACTAGACATCTGTGTTCAATAGGGAAACACAGGTTTAAGGTGGTCAAGATTAGCCGTCGTTTTTGGCATGCTCTATGCACTTAATAAGCTTCTCCTTGACCTAATCCTTATGAGACAAATTTGCATGCTAGCCTTCCAGACAATAATATGAAAAACCTCGTAATCTTATTGTTTTCTAAATGCGTCTCATTGCTTGATTCAGGCCCCAAGTACCAGGAGCAATACATGGAAACGTGTTAGGAGAAGCCGCACACCGTCTTCTAAAAAACTCACTGAATATCAGGTCCGGTGGTAACTCTCCTGGGTTCTATGACCAATCACGGTACAGAAATTACCCAGCCAATAATCTGCAACATAGGCACAGACCAGCTGGACCCTCGGGCCATGGAAGGAACTATAACGATGATCCAAATTATTATTACGGGTCATACTCTAATCCTCGAAGCCCAATGCCCAGGCCCAGATTCGGGCCTGCCCCTCCAATTCACATGCAGGCCTATAATAAACCGAATTTAAAGCCGCAAGAAAGTTACACATATCAAGACCAGTACCAAAACCTAACAAACGGCATGGCTGGTTTAACCATGGAAAATGGGTCCAGGAACAGACCATCTCCAGTTAGGATGGTGCAACCACAGAACCCACGTAACCAAACCGTTGGAAACCTTCCAACTCCACCTTCTACATGGATAAATAGACCCAATATGATTGCAGAGGATGGAAATCAACAAGTAAAACAGATTTATCAAATCAAGACTCGAGTTTCACAGAATTCAGAGTCCGGAATATAGAAGCGATGTTCTTTCTATCTTGGCGTACAATGTACTACAATGCTGTGACGTTTTTTTAACCAGGTGAACATTTTTAAGTTAGAGACATCAAAAGCTTCGTTTGTTGTATTTTTTTCGTCTATATGACAGGATTAGTTATGGTTACAGAAAGGACAGAAATAGTTTTTCAGTTGGTTCGGCATACCTCTTATAATGTTCATGAGGTTGCTGAACGACTTTGTAAGTTAATTTGTTTTTATTATTTCTTGAAATATCTTTTGTTTATTTCACTGATTAAACTGGACATGTGAGACTTTCATATCAGGAGGTGATGTTTTAGGTTCTGGAAACTGTGGTTATCTTTTTGTGATAATCTGGTAGTTTCATTTGTTTAGTGGTTACTGCGACCTGTATTTTCATTTGTTTTAGAGTCGTAATGATTAGTTTCTAATGTATGGAAAAGCATATTACATAGCTTGTTTTTTTCAAGGGATTTTTCATGTTCGGGTTCCTTAGGGGGTGAGTCTTTGGCTCTGATGTACATGGTCTAACTGGTGTTACCGGTGACCGTTTCCTGAAATAACCCTCTGGCCAACAGGATTTGATCCATTGACCTTCCCTGTGGGGGGCAAGTGGAATCTTGTGGACCGCAAAGTGAGGTTATCTATACTAATATATAAAGCATTTACTACACTCTTTCCTAAAAGAATCTCTTAAATTTTAAGTAAATTAAAATTACTAACTTACCCCTCATTTAAACCTAAAAGGAAACTATTAAATGAATTTAATTAGATTCTTAAAAACCATTTTAATAACTAAATCTTTCATAAGAAACAATGTTTAAAAATATCAAGTTCATGCAAATTAAATGTCAACCTATAAGATATTAAATAAAAGACAAATTAAATAAAAATTACCTCCATAGAAATATTATTTTAAATATTCTATCATATAACAAATATTTTAATTTAAGTATTAGAAAGTTCGTAAAATTAAAACTCATAAACCTAATAACATGTAACCCGGATTTAGAAACACTCATATAAATTGTAACACCGCTTCGCAAAACAGTGAATTTACTAAAAATTAGCATCTTTTATACGCGTGGGTCCCTTTTTAAAATCATTAAGCAACAGTTATGCAGCGGAATTTAATTTCAAAAGATTACACTAGATATTTATGACTCACAATTCTGAAACATGTTTGGTGTTACCTAGACAACAACCGACCATAAACAACATAATATAGCGTACATAAAGTGTTCCTTCCCAACTGTACCGCTCACCAGGCCGCCTAATCTTTACCTGTGAAAATGGTCAACGCAGCAACATTAGCTATACAAAATAGTTACTGAGTACTAACTTATCACAAGCATCAATAAAGCGAGTCATACAACACATGAATGAGCATTCAATGCTATCCTATCATATTGCGGTGTGCTGACAAGATCAGTAAGGGTCATATCTTGCAGGATAGCTAGTCCCACTTAACGACACAAACCGGGGGATCAGACACAACCAACTGCGCTGGTGGGGGAGCGTATAGCAGTCCACCAATCATCGTTACAACATCATAAGCAACATTAGGCCCGAAAGCCCCATCTTTGTCAAGGAACGGTGGTTCTGCAGAACCTAGACTCGGTATGGGCCCTCGAGTCCCCGTTGATCCCAATTTCAACCAAAGGTCTCATGTAATCCAGCTACAACCGGCTGACCTCAACCAACCAGTGGGATCCAGCTACAACCGGCTGATCACAATCTCACTAGCAGTAGTCCGCGGATAATTCACACACACATACACATGATCCAATCATGATCAATTAATTTGCATGCAGTTACATACATTCAACGAGGAGGATCCAATCTAGATCCAATAACTTACATATCATCGAGTTTAACTAGGCGGCTCCAACCTGGATCCGATGGCATGCATACAACATATGATTAACAAGTATTAAGCATGGCATATCGTATTAAAATAACATGGTAAGGCTTACACCTTCATTCTTAAACATTTCTGAATCAGAAACTACAACATATAACATACTACAGTGTTCAATTGATCAAGTTAGGCAACTAGCAATCAAGTCTCCCTCTATTGAGACTCATGAAAGCCGGTACTCACCTGAGGAGTTTATTATGAATAGATATTCTGCTCCGGCTCTGCTAACGCGTCAGGTTCACCTAAAACATCGTTACTTACGTTAAGCGTTTGCACACACGAGATTCTATTACTAGAACACGTACAAGAACCTTCTAATGCTCATAAACATCATACAATGACTTCATATAAACCAGTGCAACATATGCCTTTAA